>VYZU01019381.1:0-88603 GCA_013401355.1 Ceyx cyanopectus | reverse complement strand
ACAGCCCCCATCATCATCCTATTCAAGAGTCTGCAAAGTATTTAAAAATAGCATTAACACTAACAATCTCTCTTTCTTTCCTCCCCAGCTTGTGGCAGAAATAGCTTGATTAGTGTACAGTTCTGGTGCTTCAAGAGGGATAGAGGAGAAACTGCAGAGCTTGCAGAGAGGCTTTTCAGCTTTCTTCAGGCAGCAACTGCCGGCTGCTTCGCTGAAGCACAGGCTCTTCAAAGGATGGCAGGTTTTAGATCAAGGACTGCTTGTTCTCTTACACATCTTTTGAGGCAGACTTATGAGGAGGAAAGAGGCACTGCCACAGCTCTGGACCTTGGGAGAGATGCACCTGACCCCCCTCCCCACCCTCCTGCCATCAGGAATCATGCATCCAGAAGGCTGGAAAAAAAAGGAGTGGGGAAGGGGGTCTGCCCAGGGAACAGAGTGGCTTAGGCAGAAGACAGCTTAGCAAGCTCTCTGAAAATAGGACCTGGCTGTAGCCTGACCAGGGGCTTGGCAGGCAAGACCACAGGCATCCTATGGCATCCCTCAGATACAGATTTCAGGGGTGACTTTGAAGGAGCCACTTGACTTCTCCAAGATTCATCTTTACCTTCATCAGAAAGGGGGTGCCACCTCCTCAGCTCACAGGGGAGGTTTCACTCAGTTCAGTACGTGCAGTGTTTTGAGATTTTTATTGACAGAGGCAGTGTGATGCCACTCTCTGCCCTTCCTCCAGGACTGCTGGCAACTCTTCCTCACCTTTTGTTTGTGAAATACACCACAGCAGCTGGGAACCAGCAACAGCACTGATTGCTTCTTCCCTGCCTTAAGTGCAGTGAAAAGCCAAGTTCTCTGTACTCCTGTGAACAGATGCCCACAGCACAGCATCAGACACCTGCCAGCAGCAGAGGACACCAGCAAGGTCCCTGCTGCCCTGTAGCCAAATCCCTCGTCAAAAGGCAGAGTGGAAAGCAGGAACAGCTCACTCCCTGAGTTCTGTGAGGTGCTGCAAACACTCATGATGCCAATGCTGTAAGACCATCAGTGGGAGCAGAGCAGGGATCAGCTGCAGCCGCTCAGCCTGGATGCAGTAAGACCCCAGGAGGTTCACAGCACTGAGACAACAGCTTCCTTCTTTGCAGCACGACTCAGGGAAAGTTTTTCCCAGTGTTTCCTCTCCTATGACTTAACTGCTGCAAGACCCAGGGATGTGGCCTGTGGGTCTCACTCAAGGCTGACACAGCATCAGGCCCCTTAGAGCATAGCAGTGAAAAACAAGAAAAGCAAACTACAGGAATAAATTGTGTACAGATTTCAACAGTGAACTACCCTCTCCAGCAGCAGCTCTTCCAGTTATCTCAGAACATTTATTTGCTTGGGTGGTGACATCAGGATTGAAATTTCATGAAGCTTTTCACATTTTCACACACACACCCATAGATGAAGTGTGTGCAGAGAGAGGCAGGTGGCCCAGGAAGGCACAGTGTGCTGCAGGAGAGCTGCCACCTGAATCACTGGAGTGCAGGTTGCTGCATTTGTCTAGGCTGGACATAGCTGTGGTGGCAGCAGAGGGAGAAAGGTCGTAAGCAGTGCAGCAACTCCACTGCCATGTGGCTGGGAACACAGATTTCCCCAGGCAGTGCTTTCAGGAGGAAGCAGGAAGGTTATGATGCACTGGATACTCCACTTTCCCCTCTAATCAATCTTCTTCTGGCTGCTTTAGCCAAGAGAAATGACTTTGCATGGACTCACATTTCCCAGACCTCAGTTTCAGTTCAGAAGTGTGCAGCTTTTGCTGGGAGCCAGCTCTGACCAGGTTGGGAGAGCATTTTCCTGCAGTGCTGACTCTCAGCCCCTCCAGTCCAATCATGGGATGCACTGACTAAACTGTGGGTCTGTGTGTAGCAGTGAAAGTCGTGTCAAAGGTTTTGGACATAAAAAGGCAGAGCCTGGAGCATGAGTAAGCAAAGCCTGAGTGATTTGGGCTTCCAGAGCTGCCAAAAGCCTTGGATCTGATCTCTTCCTTCTGCCTTTGCACTGGGGAGAGATCTTCAGGAGTCAAGGTCTTTCTTAACATCCTCTAGAGACATCTCAGGGTTAGGGTGTGCAACCAAGGATTGTCTCCAGCTCACTGACGTGTACACAAGATGTCTGTGGCTAATAATCAGTCAATTACCTCCTCCACAAGTTCCTTCCCCAGCCACAGAAGGAAGATAAATTCTCTATCCTGTGCCAGGGGATGCTGAGAGACTCAATGCCTTGCAGAGGTAGGTAATCAATTTATTTGGTGTGGATTTGCCTAAAATTGAAGTGCTGCAGAGCTGGAGCAGCCCAGCTAGCTAATTTCTTGGAAAAGGGTAATTCTTCTGCCAGCAGTGCAGGAGGAACTCAGGCTTCTGCTGAGACATCTGTGGGGAAGCATCTTGCCATTTCCTGACACCCACACACCAGCTTTCAGCCCTGAGCACACAGCACTATTCTGGGCCCACCATGCAACCTGGGGACTTTATGCCCCCAGCACCAAGGATGGATGGATGGATGGATGGATGGATGGATGGATGGATGGATGGGTAGATGGCTTCTTCCCAGTAAGGGCAGCCTGGAATACTGGCCCCTCGCTACACGTGGTGAAGGAGAGCAGCAATTCATGCTCTGCTCTGGCTGAGGGAAAGGTGCATGAGGGCACAGCCAGCAGGTCCAGGCAGCTGTTAGCATGGCCATGGTGAGTGTGGCAGCAGGTCCTGCCAGGCACTGAACACGTCCAGCTCAGAGCATCCCTTTGGCAAGAGGTGAGGGAGGCACTGGCATGCACACTCCTGCTGCTCTGCCTGTGTTGCTTTCAACTCTGTGTTCTACTTTACATATGTCATTTGGGCTGTAAAATGTCACTTGGTTACTTTCTCTCCAGAGTGTTTTCAGAAATGTCTGCTCTAGAAACATGGCTGAGACCTGCCAGCTGTCCTGAGAAGACAGACTTCTCCTGTTCTTCTTCGAGAACACTTTCCAGACAAAAATATTCTGCCCTGCTTAGTGCATCCCAAAGCAGGAGCCAAACTCGATCAACAAGTGCCCACCTGATCCCGGAATTGTGCTGCATTCTGTGCCTCATGGTTTGCTGAAAGCAACCTCTTCAGGAGAAACTCCTAGAATGTACATCCAACAATCTTCAAGAGAGAAAGGGGGTGAACAGACTTATGCTTCCCAGCCCTGTGCAAGGAGAAGGCTGGAAAGAAGTCTCCTAGAGCAGGGAGACCAAAAAGTGGGCTTGGGCTTGTCTTCTACCACCACATAAACTGATCCTAGGCAGAGGCAACTGGACGACGTGTTGTCTATGTCTGCTCATGTGGCCAAAGCAAGAAATGGCCCAGTGGCTGCTGCAGTGGGAAGTGGCTGGACTAACACTCCAGGCTAAAGGGAAACTGAGGCAGTGACACAAGCCAGAAAGCAAGGAGACTGGAGCCCAGAAACATTGTGGCCTCTGGCTTGGGGCAGTGCCCGGTAAGTTGCCTTATTGCTAGTCAACCCTCATGGTCTGTAGCCACGGCGGGTGGCTCCTCCTTGGACCCTCGCTGGGGAGCAAGAAATCCATCCAGCACCTGCTTCACAGCCCAACGAGCACACCTGCACGGACAATTAAAGCCGAAAACGCCCCTCCCCTTGCATTTAGGCGGCAGAGCACCGAGCGGGCCTAAAAAAGGAAACTGTCCCTCTTGGAGGGGAAGGGTTTTGCTCCTGGCCCCAGCCCGGCGCTGGGTGACGCGGCGCTCCGGGCGGCGGGGGCAGCGCTGCGGCCGCGTCGGGCCCCGCTTCGCGCCCCGCTTCGCGCCCCGCTTCGCCTCTCTTCCCGCCCCCCTTCCCCCGTTGGGGTCTCCTCCTCGCCGCTTCTTCCCTCCTCGCCAGCTCCGCTCTCGCCCCTTCCCCGCTTTAAGGTGGCCCCCGCGGGATGCGCGGCGCTCAGGAGCCGGCAGCGGGCGGCCCTCGGCTCTCCCCCCACCCCCGGCACGGGGTGGCCTTAAATCGGCTCCGCGACGCGAGGAGCTGCATCGCCGGCGCCGTCTGAAGGCGGCCGCCGCCATCCGCCGGCAGTCCCGGTCCCCTCGGCGGCGGGAGGACACACCTCCGCCCGGCGGCGGGCGATGCTCCCCCGGCAGCCCCTGGCGCGGCGCCGCCCCGCGCTCGGCGCCCCGGCATCTCCGCCGTGACCGGCGCATCTCGCCAGGTAAGCAGCAGCATCCCCCACCCCTCCCGCCGCGTTCGAGTATCGGGGTTTTCGGGCTGGGAGGGAGCACCCGGGATACGGGGGTGACCTTGCGGTCCCCTGGGGTCTTGTCTCGGCGCTGGCAGCGGTAGTTTGCCCGGCGAGCAGCAGTCGGGTCCCCAAACTTCATCCCGTGCTCGCCGCCCGAGCCGGCTCCGCTGCTCACGGGGAGCCCGGTTCCTTGCACCCCTTTTCCCGCCGGCCCGGGAACCTTCCAGAGGAGCAACATCCCGCTCCCAGCCTGGGATTTTACAGCGGTGGGGAGATGCCCCTAGTCCTGCTGTCTGTCCACCCCATGGCTGCAGCAGCCGCCGAGTCAATGCCGCCAGAATCTCCGGCGAGGTTACCCAGCGAGGTTACCCAAACGAGGGTCCCGGGCACGCCGCGACCCCCCCGAGAGCTTTCCTTGCAGCTCTTTGTGATAGCGGGGAAGGCGAAGGACGGAGGGGCGGCAGGGTTGGTGTGCGGACAAACGCAACCCCGGTGGGGACAGACCCCGAGCGGGCATCCCCGAGAGCAGCTTGGAGCGGTGGGCTGCGAGGAGCAGGAGGGCTGGGGAAGGTGTCTGCCCTTTTTACCTCTTCCTGGCACGCGGGTGTCTGCGAGGGAGGCACTTGCTGGTTTTCTGGAGCAGAGTTTGGGTGGATGTTCCTAAGTGAGTTGAAAAGTACTTTTTTTGGTTGGTTTTTTTTTTGCCCTCTTGCCCCTCTAGCCCGTTCAGCCAAGGGCAGGAGGGAGGGGTAGGCTCAGCAGAGAGGGCATGAGAGGGAGCAGCCCCCGGGTGCTGCAGATCTACAGCTGGTTCCTCAGTAACTTCTTGGGCAGACCTGCCAAGGGACAAATTCTGTGCTCGCTTGGGACGAGGGATGTTCCCGATGGAGGCGGCACCAAGCATCCCCGTAGCGCAGCAATAAGGACGAGTAATAAACACCCTTCAGGCAACTTGAAGCCTGCACAGCTCGTTGAGTGCGTGGGGGAGCGTGAACGATGCAGCCTCTGCAGGTGCTCCCAGCAACTTTCCTGGACCTAGAGGAGGCCTCCCTGTGCAAAGCACATATGCAGAAGAGCACAGTGCATAGCAGAGTACAGGGGCTTCACATGCAGACCTGATCCCTCACCTCCTCTACTCGGGTTCAAATCCCTTCTGATGCCAAAAGGGAAAACCAGGTGAGGTTGCTGCTTTGCATCCCTGACATGAACAACCTCGGAGCTAGGAGCAGGGGCCATACAGCACATAGAGGTGGGTGCACAGAGACAGCAGGACAGGATCCTGGCAGAAGGGAGGCCATTGTTACTCTGCAATGTGATAGCTTGGTAGGAGATTATGGGGAGGCCGGTCTCAGGTGATAGAGAGGGTTACAGGGCAGGAGGGGGGCACTGTCAGAGCTGCATGTGACAGCCTGTGTCACAGCTGTTTGCAGCCATGCATGCTGCCAATCCCTTCCCTTGCCTTGAAGCAGGATGCAGAGGCTGCTTTAGGTTGGCAGTGTCTGCTCCACAGCTTCTGGAAGCACACCTGGGACTGGGACACAGCCTGTACTTGAGTGCAGGCAGCTGACCTCGGGCTGTGCCAGGCTGGTGTGAGGCCAAGGAGCCCTATGGCTGTGATTTCTTCCTTCCTCCTCTCCCAGGAGCAACTTCAGCATCACTTTCAGGTCACTTCAGTATGCACTGAATGAAGGCTCCACAGCACAGAGATGCTTTGTGATGCTCTGACCACCTAACGTGTGCTCTGGGGTGATTGAGGAATAGCATGAGATCAGATTAAAGCTTTTGGCTTCTTTTGACATTTTCAGTGTCGTCATAAGAATTAGTGATTGATAAACCATTTAGGCAACTTTGCAATCCCAAAGCCATTCAAGCAGCTGGCACAGAGCACAGCTGAGTTGCAGCTACCTTTACAGCACAGGGCCTGAACCTGACCCAAAAGACAGCAGTCATGGGGTAGAAAGCAAAGCAATTGGGCTGAGGACACCTGCTCCCATGGCAAGGATTTTTAATGCGAGAGGTTCCAGCACCTTTGGACTTTGTTAGAGTGTCATTGGGGAAGATTGTTGCCTAGGGAGATGTACAGAGCTACACAGCAGCTGAACGTGTGCAAGAGAATACACTTGCACAACCTACAGCCCTTGAATTCACATTCTTTCTGGGGTTTTGTAATGCCTTTGTGGCTAGTGCTTATGTCCTCTAATGACGTCTTCCCTGCAGAGTGTCCAAGGTGGTCCTGGACAGCTCAAGGCTGTGTCTCCCATGTACCCAGCATGCTTGCTTCCCTTTCTGGCAGGGAACTTACCTTTGCTTTAGCAGCAGGCCAGATGTCCTTAGTGTTTGAGACCAAAGTCGTGCCTAGCAGGCAGCTTGTTGGCAGGAGCCTGAAGTGGATTCATTCCAACCACACCCCTGGATGGTTTTCCTCACCTCTTCACCATGATAATCACTAGTCAGTGGCACTGCCCTGCACATACCCTTCTCAGTGCCCTCATAGCTCTAGCCCCCACTGTCCCTCTCCCTTGGGGTGCTGCAAGCACTGTCACTCCCAGCTTCCTACCAGTGCCTCGGGAGGCAATGTTGCTGTCCCAGCCATGCCCCACACCACCTCCCAGAGCTTTTTTCAGGGCCTCTTTTTCCTCCTCTTCATCAGACTCAGTTGTCTTTCTTATTCCCAATATTTGGAAGCAATAAAGAGATCTCCTGATTGTATGCTGTAAGCCATCATATGTATGCCTATGAGGGATGAGATATTTGATAGGCTCCAAAGATGCCCTTTACTGAGCATGCAGAATTGCTCTGGGAGAGCTCTGCAATTACTCTGCAGGATGTACACAGGAAAGATTATATCTGTCCCCTTCCTCCTTGTATTTAATTGTTCCTAATAAAAGAAGAAGCCTAAAAAGGTGGTAATAAGCCAGAATGGCAGCTGGGTCCTATGCGCCTGCAGGGACCTGAAGAAGTCTTGATTTGCTCTGCCCTTTTTGCTCCTGGCCTTTCTGTCTAATAATAAAGCATTAAGCTTGTCTGCACCACTTCCCATCCTGAGATCTCAAAGTACTCTGCATATGTGATTAAGAGCTCTCCCTGCCCACATACAGAGCTGTTTGTCAGGATGACTACCCCCACTTTACAAGGGAGACACTGCAGATGATAGTGTCAGAGCTGAGACAGCCCCAGATCATCGGGCTCCCAGGCAAGGCCCGTGTGTGTCTCAGAAGCACATCTTGGGAAACAGCTCAGCCTAACAGGGCTGCCATTTAAAACCTACTAGTGCTGCAAGAGACTGGTAAATCCAGGCTGTGGATGAGACCTGTGCCTATCAGCATCCTCCTCTCAGGCACAGGTGTGATTGCTTAAAGCCCACTCTTTAAAAGGGACACTGCTCAGCCCCCACCAGTTCTTCCAGGTCAGGGTATGGCTCCAAACTCCATCCCCAGCTGTGGTCAGCACAGTTGAAACAAAAATGTGGTCCTTTATCCTTCCGTTCTGTTCTGAGCTGTGCAGGCTCATAATTAAGAGCCTGAAGTCTCTTCTAGCTCACTCTCATGTGACATTAGTGCTCCCAAAGGTCTTTGCTTAAGAGCTTGAATTTATCTACTCTGCCAGTGTTCCCAAGTGTTCAATCAACTGCCTTGTTGGCTTCCTCCTCTGCGCAATGCAGGGGGCTGTCGGAGTTCTGGCTGAGATAAAAACATGGCACTCTGCAAATTCCTCACATTTAGCAAATGTCAGCTAAGATTCCTCTGGAGACACCACTTCCCAGGGCTGGGACATAGACCTGGGATCCACAGCTCCAGCACCTTTACATTTCATTTGCTGTTTGTTTCTCCTCTGAGCAGGTGATCCCACTAATTCACGATACACGTAGAGAGGTTGGTTAAGATGGAGGTGGTCAGCTCAGGCAGATAAATGAGGAGGGACATTGGGGTGAAAAACAAAGCAATCAACAATGCAGGAGAAGAATGAATGCTTCTCTCCACAGCTTTTCTTGGTAGAGGAATTGGACTGCGTTCAGGAAAATGTGAAAGGTAGTAATTTGATGATAAAAGTAAGTATTTTCCCATGCTGTGCATAGTGACATATGGAACTTGCTGCTACAAGATGCTGCTGGTGCTGAGCGTAGGATTCAGGAAAAAGGGAGACATTTTGAAGACATTTTGATGGGTAGTAGATCATTCATCACTAGACAGGATAGTCCATTTGAAATACATCTAAACCTTCAGGCTTCTACCTCTCACAGTTGTCTAGGATTTCTTGTACCTTCCAAAGCCCACACTACTGATCAATGTAAGAGAAAAAGGACAAAAGGAGACAGACATGTTTGAGTGAAGACCTCTGGGGTATATTTTCATTTCCATGCAAAAAAATATGCGTTTTCTAGCCTGTGTGTTGACATTTAGCTCTCACAGGTTTGGCTTTTGTCAGTTGGAGCAGGTTTGAGTTGAGTTCTGGTGAGATTTGAGCTGGTCCAGTGGTGTTTAGGCTTCCACTTCCCCTGCCTGTGCTGTGCATTTTAACAAATGCCAGCATCCTGGCAACTTTGTGTGGCACTGGTTTATGAATAATGCTGCATTACAGAGGAAATGGTGGTGTCCTATTCTTTGGATGCTACCCCCTGGCAACAAGAGCAAGGGAGTTTATTCCCAGTACAGCCAGCCTTTAGCTGTGCAAAGTGCTGGGGTTACTTGGAACTGAAGAGGGTTATCAGTCAGACAATCTCAGCTCAGCTCTGGGGAAAAGATTTTAGAGAAGCAGTGTTGTCTCCTTCTGTAAGTTCACAGTGGGTTTGTGTGTGGGAGTACAGGGCACATGGCAGCTGCATTCTGCTAGCAAAGCAGGATTGCTCCTTGGCAGTCTTTATGTGCAGAACTTGGAGGAAAAGCCTAGGACCAAGCAGGCAACTGGACCTTGCAGACCCTGAAGCAATGCTCCCTGTGTATTGTAGCAGGGCAGTCTGCCTCCTAAAGACACTGTCTCTAAGAGCAGGGCCAGGGATGTGGTTTTAGCAAGGTCCTTTGTGTCTGGCAAAAATCTCCTTGCTAGAGACAGCACAGCTGATCCTTGCCTGGCAGAAGTTGCTGGCTCCTCTCCCACTTCATGCCCCGGACATTAAAGTAGGATAGTTAATACTCATCTCACCCTGAGCCTTCCTCATTTGGAAAATGTGCTAAAAATCAGCTGTAAGAGGTTATTTCTCTTATGACTGGTAGTTTTAATTTATTATGATGGTTATGTCCATAGCTATGGGTCAGGGTACAGTGCTGGCCTCCATGAAAGCCCTGAGACCACAACATTAGGACTGCTGTTCACTGAGGCAAAACTGCACAAAGTGCTACCTCAGAGATGAAAGCTGGGTGAGCCTGGGTGGCAGCAAGGGGTCTTGTCCTTTCTACAGTGCTGGGGTGCCTTCCTCACTGCAGGTGGTCCAGCTTAGTGCATTTGCTGGGTCCTTCCCTCCACTTTCTCCCATCACTAGGGCGATCTTAGCTTTTTCCCTCCTGATGCTCCATCCCCTGGATCCTTCCCTCCTGTGGCCCTTCCCCCAGCCTAGATCCACACAAAGGTGAAAAGGAAGGAGGTGCCCATGACTTTCCTGTATCTGCCAGCTTCCCTCTCCACCTCTGCCGTGAATGAGGCCCTTCATGTGCTCCTCTTGAGCAAACACAGATGCTTTTGTTTTATGGGCTGGTGGGACGGGATGGAATTAATAAATCAGAGAGCCAGTGCTGTGCTGCCACATTCCTGCAATTTTAAGGCAAGATCACACACACACACACACACACACACACACACAAAGGCAAAAGCAAAATAGGCAATCTCTTCAGAGAGAGCTCAGATACTTTAACTGCCTCCTGCTTGCTGTCCTATACAGTGTCCTGCTCCCTCTTGTTCATTCTTCTTCCTTCTCTTGCTTTCTCATTCACCTCATCTCTTCTCCTGTGCCCTTTCCTCAGGAACCACTTTCAGTTACACCTGAGTATCTCACCTACACCCATTTTTCTTCTCTCACCTTCCTTTCAGCTACAATTCCCCTACCCCCACCCCACACCAAGGTCTGCCCAAGGCTTGCACATTCAGGTATGAAGTTCAGTGCCCTGTATGCAAGCCCAAGAGGCAGGAACACTTTGGCTTTTACACAGTGGACTGAAATGCCTCCTTTTATACCTCCTTCATTCTGTTTCAGTTTCTCCTCATAAGGTGAGTGGTGTTGCACAAGAGATTGAATGAATGACTCTAGGAATAGAACACATGAAGTGTAACTGTCTTCCTCTCGGGCATAGTATTTAACAGTGTTCCTGTGAGCAAAATTAGATCCTGCCCCAGAACAAGGAGGCCTTATTTCTCCTTGAAGAGTAACCAGAAACACTTCAGCAGGCTTTCCCTAAAATTAATTCTTTTGAGCCAGGTAAGTTTTTATCTTCTCTACTTGGCAACCATCAGGTGGTAGAGGGCTAGAAGAAGATCTTGTCTCTCCCCTGTAATGAGCTAAGTGTATGTCAGACTTCAGGAGGGCAATGTGAACCGTGTGGTTAGTATAAGCTACTGTCAAGGAGCTGAGATGCTTTTTAATCACTGCAAGGGTTGTTTTCTCACTAATGAGCTTAAGTACTTGAAAGTCATTTCCCCAGAGTGCTTACATGTTGTTGTGCTTATCTTACCTATGGGGGAACTGAGGCACTGAAGCAGGTGAAATGAGTTGCCCAGATCTACATACTTACGTGTAGTTGAAGCCAGAAAAAGAACCAAGAAATCTTGTTCCACAGTTGAGTGCTTTATCCTCTAGCCTCAGAGGAGGCCAGTAAAGACCTTTATCTTGTTTAGATGAGTGGATAGTTAGTCCAAGAGGACACTAGGGCAAGGGTATCTTTCTGTGCTAATACATGTCTTAATGAGTCCTGCTGCTAAGCGGCTTCAATGATAGATCACACATCTTCAGTAAGCATTGAAATAATTTTTTAATTACTAAAGCTAATACAGAATCCTCAGAAACATCCAAATCTCACAGCGGGGGCTCAAATTAGCAAGCAAACAGAAACCAAATCCTGATTATCCCTGTGCACCTCTGCAAAACTTACAGGCAGCATCTGCTGAAGTCAAGCACGAGCCCAGCTGAGCCGTGTCTCAGGGCTGGGCTGAGCAGTCAGAGTCAGGCTGGCAGATCCACAGCAACTTTCTTTACTCCTTTAGACACATGTGCCAGCTTCTCATCTCTGTGGAGCCATAGGAAAGGAGGCAGGGGCATTAAACACTGACTCCAGGTAGCTGAGGAGTCCTGGCAGACCTTTAGAAAGATGAAATTATTCCCATTTTGGCAACTGGCTGATCTCAACCTGGCCAGCATGTCTCCCCCACAACATATTTTTTTCCCCCTGAAACCACCTCCTCCACTGTACTCCCATCAACTTCTTGCAGCCTCTGTTGTGTCAACAACGAGGTATTTCAGGTGTCCTCTCCAGTCTATCCCCTGCTTTGCCTTCACTCCATGTCTTTCCTCCACCGTGGGATATGAGCACCTCTTGCACTGTAGCAGCACATAGACTTCTCCACAGCTCCTCCAGTAACCCCAGTGCATTCCTTCTTCTGGTTAGCAACTCTCGTGCAGTTTCCCATTTTCCTCAAGCACCTCTCTTGAGAACAAATCCAGTACTGTTCATGTATTCTGACCAGGCTCTCCACCTGTGCTCCCATTCACATTAGCCCGTTAAACTCTGCACACTTTATCCCACCTAGTAGCATATTCTGGAGGTTCTGCAGAGGACCTTTGTGGCTCTTCTGTCAACACCTGCTCCCATTCAGTGGTAGATAAGCAGCCAGCAGCAAGTTTTGTTCATAGCCCAGGAAGCCAAGCCACACTCAGATTGTAGCACTCTGGAAATCAAGCCAAGTTCTGTAGCTGTTAAGCAGTGGTACAAAATAGTCACTAGGAATGATTTCTGCTCCTCTGTACTCCCTTCTGCATTGCACTTACCAAGACAGGTAAAATCTGATGCTAGGTATTTCTCTCCTAACCCAAATATGAATCCTGACATGAGCTTCAGGACAAAAACAAATGGCCTAGAAATTAGTTACAGCAGCAGAACCAGAACCTTTTTTTCCCCTTTCTTCCTCCCCTAAAGGTTTGGGATATTTCCCCTGTTGCTGACCCTCTGTGAGTATTTTTTGTAGAGCTGGTGAGGCATGGAAGTAGTTCACATGTGCATGTGGAAGCTGGGAGTGTCTCACCTGGCTTATTGACCTCCACCAATGTGGTCACAGAGAACTGCTTTTGGCCTCATCCTGCTGTAGTTCAGATACACCAACATCTCTATTATGCTAAGGACACACAAACCAAGCATTGATAGAAGTCTGGCTTGCCAGGCACCAGCCAGAGATGCAAGGTGTGTTCACACTTGAAGGGTTTTGGGAAGGAAGTGGGTGGAAGCAGCCTTAGTAACATCATCCTAAGGTTAGCCCAATTTGGGTAACACTCAGTGTCTCTTTTCTGGGAGAGAGGTAATCAGCTGAAGAAGGAGACTGCTGCAGAAAGACAGTTCACCTGCCACAGCAGATACAGAATCAGGTTATGGACAAAGACTGTGAAAAGCCACCAGAAGTGTGCTCCAGGGGCAGGAGTTTGTTGTCCAGAAAGGACAAATTGCCTCCTGTTTTTAGGCATTCCTGTATTTCTAGAGATCCAGTTTCTGCTGCTGCAGCTGTCACTTCCATCAGCATCGCTGTCTGTGGGGAGACTGCACTGACTCAATGCTCAGAAAGCTTTTCAGTAACCAGAAGTGCTTGCTTCTCACCAAGGCAATGAGAGAGTCAGATTCTCCCCCAGAATTAAGAGAGATTCAGGTCCACCTCAAAGAAAATTAGAGGAGATTTAGACTGAATCTCAGGAAGAAGTTCTTTCCCTTGAGGGTGGTGGATCAGTGGCACAGGCTCCCCAGGGAGGTGGTTGAGACCCCATCCCTGGAGCTATTGCAGGTGAGGTTGGCCAAGGCTCTGAGCAGCCTGGGCTAGTTGAGGGTGTCCCTGCTCCCTGCAGGGCACTGCACTAGCTGCCCTTTGGAGGTCCCTTCCAGCCATAAACATTCTCTGATTCTGTGACTCAAAGATGTACAGCAGCAGCCCATTTCTTCTCAGTGAGATACTGCTCTTGGTCTGCCCTGATGTGACCTGCCAACCATACCAGCCATCACCTTCTTACCCCTTCTTTCCTTTGCTTCCTTCCTCCCTTTTCATTTCGGATGCAGAGGGGGCAGGAGAATAAAAACACTGGAGTCTTCTGACTCTCTGAGTTTCATTCTGGTGTTTCTTTTAATCAAGCCCAAGCTGTCCTGATGAGCTGTGGCATTTAAGGTACACATCAAGCAATGGACCATTACATCTATCTATTGCAAAGGACAGTTCTCTAGGTGCCACTTTATTCTCCATTCTCCATTTGTTTTTTTAAAGTGTCTGTGTGACACTTGGATGCGGCACAGCAAGTGGCAAATCTAATGAGTGCTGATGATCTATTTGGAGGGAGAAATCAGAATTAGCATTTTGGACCATCTCAGCTAGTTATGGAGTGAGCAGATCTCACACAGCTCAGAGAACTGCAGCAGCAGCCATGCCCATCAAGGAGACCAAGGTGGAGTTTCTCCTCTTCCTGCTTCTCACTTGCCCAAGGCCTACATGACATGGGGGCATCTCATCAGTGCCAGCCAGCATCTGCTCTGTGGTAATCTGTGAAGCTGCCACCCACATAGACATTCTACCCCAGTCTGTTATTTGCATGATTGGTCACAGAATCCAGCCAGCAATCCCAAAGAAAAACCCTGGGGGATTGTTGCCCTTACACCACACACATCCTCTGCCCACAGCTGTTTCCCTGCCATGAGAGGTCTGGATTCTGATTCTTTAGGGTGCCAGCACACATGTGTAACCATTAAACTGTCAATATTTCCATGACTTTTGAGAATTCAGTGGACATCTTTAGCTGCATCTATGTTTTCAATGGCATGATTGCTGTTCCACTCCATTTGCAGTGTGATTTCAGCCAGAGCAGCTCCTCCTTTGCTTCCTTTTGCCCTCTCTAGGAGTAATCAGGAAGTCCAGCAGGAAAGAGCATTTTGACATTGCCTTTGAAAGCAGGAGGAAAACAAGCTATCTAAATCAATCAAGGATATACATTAGTGATAGTGTGTTCCTCTGGAGGGCTGCATTTGATGTCATATTGACACATAGTGAAGATCAAAGCCCATCTGAGCATCCTGGCTGCTACCAGGGGGACAGCATTGCCCTTTGGGCCCCATATCTTTACAAGGAGCTTTTGATCAACGTGATGTTGTTGGGTTTTTTTTTCTCTGAAACAAGCACCTGAGAAATGTAATTATCCATCATATAACGCCTAATGCCTTTTTGTCTCAAAAAGTAATTCCTCTCTGTCTTTGAAAATATCCTGGAAGCAAATATTATGGGTTTTTCCTTTCTGCTCTTGTAAGAAACGTGTAAAATGACAGCTCCCACCCCTGCTGAATAGGCATCAGCTGTTAACTCAGTGGGGAAAGCTCTGGATGAAATGTACAGGTACTTTGGAACAATCCAGTATTGTTTTTGCTTCCTTAGAATTATTTTGCCTCCTCAGAAAAAAAAAAAAAAAGAAAAAAAAAAACCTTTTTTTTGTTGGTTTTTTTTTTGATAGTGCAGGTATTGGTCTGATTCACACTGATACGTTTGGAATTATTATTCTGTAATAGTCATCAGCATCTAAAAAGGACCTCATTTCTGCCAGAGCTCAGCAGCAGAGGAGAGAAGCCAATATTTGAATAAGCCCCTGACTTCCCTTTCAGGAGAGGATAACTCCAAGCAGAGAGGTCTCAGGAGAGAGCTGGCTTTCTCAGGAGACATCTGGTACCTCCTGCTTCTGTTCAGGCCTGAGCTGCCAGTCTTTCTCCAGGTATTTCTGTCACTCCTGGGTTACAGCTCTGCAGCACAGGGAAATTGGGATGGGGTGGAGGGCTCTGCCCCTCTGAGTCACAGCTCAGGGGGACAGGAAGGCAGTGACAGGTCGCATGGGTTGATTGTGAAGGACGTTTGGGTCTGAGCTGATTAAAAATAGCCTGGTTTAGACCTCCTTTTGCAGACTCTGGAAGGCTCCCTGCATAGCTGGGCTCTGCAGCCAAGTTCAAGGTCTAGTCTATATCCAAACTGGGTTATCTCCATTCCTGCTGATAGCCCAGATAGTGCCTGGATACCCTTGATCTACCTGGAGATAGCACACTGAACTATGCACTTTCTTGAAAGTATTGGCTCCCACGGGGTCTTGCCAGCAGATTTAATTAGCTTGGTCAATGTTTCTTTTTTTTTGTTTTCTGTTGGATTTTGTTGGGATTTTGCTTTGTTGTTTTTGTTTTGTATTGGGTTTGTTTGTGTGTTTCTGTTTAGTTTTTGTTGTTGTTGTTTTAAAAATTTATTTATTTTATTTTATTTGGGAACAAAGCCAGCTATAAAGCATCACCCTCCCCCACTCCATGCTGCTCAAACACAAACCACATATCTAGGAAGAGGACGCTCTTGGGAAAGGTGCTGTGCTGAGCTGTTTACAGACCAAGGCTGGAGAAGATGCTTGCCTTGGGTGCACGCAGGCAGTGGAAGAATAGAGGGGGGGTGCACGGAATGTTCCCCAGGGAACGAGCCTGGTTTCTAGGTTGAAGTTACTTCAGTCCCATATGGTGAAGAGATCAGAGCTGGCAGGGAGAGGATGAAGCCTTTACATCTGAGGAAAAAGCGTGGGGGCTTGGGAAGAATGGATTTTTCACTGGGAGTGATTCACTTCCCAGGGAAGTTGTCCCTGCAGGAACCTGTTCTCCGAGTGACAGAGTGTAGATGGGGCTGAGCCTTGAAACCCCACAGCTGCTGGTCGCTTTGCTTTTCCTGCCCATCCTTCCCTGTATTGTTGGATTATTTGTGGTTCTCTGGTTTTTGTCTCTCCAGGAGGCTCAGATCATTTGGCCCATGAGCGGTGGGGAAGTGCTCACCTCATTCAGGTGACACGTGTTCCTCGCCCACATCTGCCAATAGGTCTGTGGCAGAGGGATGATTAAAACCTCCAGCAGAGCTTCCACCTAAAGGCAGGACTGCAGCAGCCTGCATTGCCTGTGCTACTGGGAGGTCAAAATCCCACTTGTGGGTTTAGGAGACTAATAAAGGACCTTCCCTCATCCTCCATTCAATTTTTCCTTCCTAGAAAAAAAAAACCAACTCTTTTTTTTTTTTCCTCTGCTTTTCAGCCACCCAGCTCCAGCAGCATGTAGGAGAAATTGCTGCTTATTGAGCAGAAAACCACATCTCCATTTTCCCCTCCCGTTTCCCACCCCCAGAAGGAATACAGCTGGATGTGACCTCTCAGGGCGCTGTCCTTCAGAGCTGTCTTGCCCATGCTGCATTGTTGCCATTCCCACGGGGTCAGAGGGGTCCTGCTGCTGAGAAACGTCCTGTCGTGGCTGTGTTTGCCCAGTAATTAGCCCTGCTTATCCCAGAGCAATAACCCGTTCCTTGAATCTGTCCTCCCACTTGGTTGTGCCCGGGCTGGCTCAGGCAGGAGGCTGCCCCATGAGGGGAACTGCAGCATCTCCGCGTCTTCCCGTTTTCTACGCTATTGAAGTTTCGGCTGAAGGCTCTGATGGGCCCGAGGGAAAGAGAGGAGGAGGAGGAGGAGGAGGAGGGGGGAGAGGGGACAGCAGCTTCTTCTGGATTTCAGCATAGCAGAGCCAGAGCCGTTGCTGATCACCACAAATACCGGCGCTGCCATGAATTATGCATCCCTCGTTTAAAGAGAGGTCGCTCTCATCAATAATTGAAAACTCCCTGCTTTGCCGTCAGCATCGCATCTCCCACACCGGGACTTGGGGAACTCATGAAAGCTGCATGGGCTTCCTCAAGGTGGCTGGGGGCTGCTGGGGAGAGGCAGCAAAACCAACCAAAAACCCGGCCAAGGCTTTTGGGGTGTGAAATTAAGAGTCATCTGCAGCTGACAGCAGCTCTGCGGGGTCTGCCCCTCACACCCTCTCTCCTCTCAAACATGGTACAAACCAAGATTAGGGGGTGTTCCGTGAAGCTTTTGGCTCCATTAGCTTGGGACTGGTTTGCTTTGGGTGCTTGCCTAGCTAATCTCTACCCTGGATGGCAGGATGGTCCCAGGGGGACAGTTTGAACTGTGAAATTTGTCCCTCTGGGAGGATAATGATCTTCAGAGTCTTGTGTCTCCTACTACAGGCATCCAGTCCTGGGGCTGGGGTTGGTCTAATGTTCAGAGCCTTGAAGCCTTGCTCAGGCAGTCTGGCTGCCCTGAACCAGAGGCTGCAGAAGCATCTTTCTTGCAGAGCAAACGTTTCAGAAGGTGTGGTTGTCCTGCTGAACCAGGCAGGTGAAGGGCAGAAATGAAGCCTTAGAATAGAAGTATCAAAGCCCACATGGGTCTAACCATTTCTGAGTTAACAGAGAGGATGCAAATTGAGCAGCTTTTTGTCAGCTGGCACGGGCACCTGAACTCACATGTCAGTTTTTTAATGCCCTGGACCTCCCTATAACTTTCACCTTTTTCTACTATTCACTCAACATGTCTTTTCAAACTAATCTGCAACTTGGGGAGAAAGTCACATATATGACCTCTAAAAATTGTATCCTAATGGTGAGGCTGCCTGGGTTTTTCTCCAGCCTGGGAATCCTTAATCCCTCTCCCAACATCCAAGCTGCCCTGCCTGTAGCAAATTGCACCCTGTTGGTAATTAGTCGACAGCAGATGAAGAGATCAGTCACATGTGATGCTCTGAGCCTCAGACTGATCTTGCTTGTCTTCAGCATCAGTCTGGGGCATTCAGGCTAGGGCTGGTGTTTTACCCCTGTGTGTTTTCTTGTTCTCTTCTCCTGAATCCTCTCAGATTAATGCCCCCTGCATCAGCACCTGAGGTTAAAAGGAGACTGGATGGTGGTGTGTCCTGGGAATTGAGAAGTGTGACATAGTGGCAAAGGTAGCACGAGAAACATTCTGTCCCTACCACACTCAGCTTTGTGTTCTGTGTGTGTTTGTTTATTTTTTAATGGAGAACAGAAGATTGATGGATGAAATTAAGAAAAGGGATGTATAATTGGAAAACAGCTCAAGAAGGCTACAGGCAGCATATTGAAAGCATCCATCAAACATCCAGCTAATGTTGTTAAGTGTGCGTAACACAAACGAGGGCTGCAGGAGACACTAGGAAAAAAAAAAAGAAAGGGGAAGAGAAAGGGGAATAGGCAGGACAAGGGAAACAGCAAAGGAGGAGAAGTGCCAGCAATAGAGTACAATCAATAATATTTGTATTACAGTTGCATCCAAAGGCTCCTGTTGGGATCAGTGCCGGACTGTAGAGGCACACTAAGAGACAGTCCCTGCCCTCTACAGCCTAAACTCAGGAATTACGGGTTGATTGCTGGAGGTGGGTTTAGGTGATGACAAAAATTTTCTTCTGTTCTTGAATCTCATTTAATAGGATCTACTCTGGATGGGTTTAAAGGCAGAATGAAGGTTGCTTGTTGTGCCAAGAATACACACGGCAACGCCTGCCAGCCAGGCATGCAATTAATCTGAGGCACTCAGGGAACTTTGGTTTTAATTATAAAAAGTAGGTAAAAATATGCACAGTAAACCTCTGTAAGCCCCACTGGGGCCTCCAGCGGGCTACCCAGAAGCCTTGACATGCAACTGGGTTTTGATGCTGTGCTTTCAAGAGGATGGGATGATGCCTTAATGGACCACTTTGTGGGAAATATTCCACGTGGGGTAGACAATAAGGAAATGCAAAGAGCCTTTGTGTGGGGAAGGAGAGAACAAGCACTGACATGATTAGTAGGCCAGGGGATTCCTCTGGGCCTGGGAAACATGGAAGAAGAGAGACTCTTAAAGGACTGAGAAGAGGCAGTGGGGGAGAGGAAGTAATATTTTAAAGAGAAAATTAAGTATTCCAAGACATATTTTCTGAAAACAATGTTAAAGTCAGCTCCTCTGTGAGGTTTAACTTCTTCAGCATCACATGCTTTGGAAAAGCAATAGAAGGTGCATGTAGAAATAAAAGAGCAAGGAGCACCAGGGGAGTTGCACACACAGACAGCATCTCCCCTTGTTTGCAGTGTTCAGGAAGCACAAACACTGGCAGTGAGGAGGAGGAGGAGGAGAAAGCCCTAGAAATGGAATTTGTTAAAGCTCTTCTAACTCTGCTCCCTCTGCTCCCTGCTCTCTGGGTAACAGAGCTGCCTCTGCCACCTACGCCTCTGCTTCCTTCCAGAAGAGACCTGAGTTTCCAGCAGTGCCAGGCCCACTGCATAGAAACCCTGCCTGGATAATTAAGGCCTTTTATTAAAGGGAAGAAATGCTGGCTGCCTGACTCTAGCACAGGGACATTTGTAATTGCAAGTATACTAGAGGAAGCAAAGAGCTGTGATGACCTCAAACTAGGGCCTGAGAAGACCTAGGTGTCTGCTGAGCCCTCCATGGAGTTCTTTGGTGGCTCTGTCTGTCCCCACCACCCCATGTGATAGGAAGCTTTGCTCTGTGCTGCTCTCCTGTGAAGGAATTTCCTGCAGGGAAAGCAGCCCTGGGTGTGGGTAATGCCATCCTGCCCTGTGCCCAGCCTAGATCTGGAGCTTATCAAACAGAGGCATCTTCAACACCAGGGCTTTAAGGATATTCTTGTGCCTGCCCTGGACCCAGCCACCAGCAAGCAATGATGTTATGCAGAGCCAGTGCATTTGCTGCACAGGCTCCTGCTGGCATCACCAAAACACTCTGTGTTTCAGCCACATAGGTTCCTTGGCCCTCTTATCAGTTTTCCATACCTTGAAACCAAAGGACTGGGCACTGTGGTGGTTCCTCAATGAGGAGTGATATTAGAGTTCATTGCCATGGACTGTGGAGATAGGTTCCCTTGAGGGCTTGCTCTAGTGTGGTACTGTTGGTGTCTTAACAGGAATGACCTTGTGTTTCAGCAATTTCCTTAACAGGGCTTGTGAGTAACAGGGCAAGTAGATCTTGCTGAGACATGCTAGTCTTCTGTCAGATTTGGCTGGAATGGATTTGATGGTTCTTGGCACTGATGAGCCCTGCCATTGCATAATCCATGTTCACCAAGGTGAAATGGCATGGAAAAAATTAAAGATAGGTTCTAAGAAGGTCCAAGAGGATGAATTTAGAATAGCATCCTCCAGGAGCACCATGTGGCTGCTGTCACTGCAAAGCAGAGCCCTTTTGGACCAATCACCATGTTTCTTCTCATGCAGTTCTCTGATGCTGAAGCAAGGCAATCCTTCCCCTTTGGACAGGTGAGGAGCTGCTGGGGAAGGAGTTTCCTTTGCACAAAATATGCCTTGGTTTTAGACAACTGGGCTACTTTCCATTCTTTGTGTCAGCGTGATGCCATCACTCCCTTCCCCCAAGCTTCTGCCTAGAAGGGCAAGGGGACCTGGTGAGGCTGTGCTGTTCCCAGGGTGTGTGACTTGTAGTTTCCCAACAGAAATCTCCCTGCAGGAGGCTAAAGAAAGTTTTCTGCTCCCTTTAGCCTCCTATTGAGCATCACTGTAGTAGCAAGGAAGTCCCTGTTGTTGACAATTCCTGATGTTTTTGTCTTTTATCTTTATTTTCTTTTAGTTCTTCTCACCTTAAAGATGGAGTTTCAAACGAATGTTAACAGTTACAGTTCCTCAGATCTCATGATCATATACATTAGAGAAATGCTGAGAAAGAAATGACAGTATTCTGCAGTCTATGATTTAAACTAAATGCTGCAGTGGCCAAACACTGCAAGCCAGGAGTAGAAAGGGATATAGAATAATTAAACTTTGAGTAGGCATCACCAGCACTGTGGAATGACCGAGGCAGGGATTTTGCAGACAACTTAGTAGGTGACAGTGTGCATCCCTGATTGCCTCTATGCATCTGCATGAGGACAGTGAATTAAAACTGTAAGAGTGAAACAGATGCTGGAGGTCTTGAGGATGGCTGACATTCATTGTTTTGTCCACCTGCCTATGCAGGAACACCTATCCTGCACACAGTTCCACAAAAATTCTACAAAAGAAGCAAAATGAAATGGTTAGCACCAAGCTCGGGAGTGAACATCAGCCCCAGAGAGGGGGCAAGTGACAGTCCTCTCTGGCTTCCAAATCAGCAACATAAACAACTCTAAGCCAAGGACAGTGGGTTCATCACGAGAGGTTCTTTATAGCAACATAAATAGATAAAAGCTCTATTGAGTAGCAGAGGAATTGGCCAGGGCAGATGGATAATGGTTCAGGCCTGCAAAGTTAATGGGGTGCCTTGTAAACTTAGACAAGCACTTTGCTGGATTGGAGCCCAAAATTTATCATCCCCCCCTCCAAGCAAACCAAACTCAATCACTTTGGCTTCTAAACTTTCTGTCCTAATGTTTGTGGTGATGTTTCAGAGGCCTTACTCTTTATTTATTTTTTCTTTCTCTGAAAGGTAGAGAGATGCCTGGGCATTGGAAGCTCTCTGCAGCATGCTGAGGAGACGTAACCTTCTTACCACGCTCCTGATTGCCTTGCCATGGGCTCTTCTCCTAACCTTGTGGCACCAGTACCCAACCACCCACTACCTCAGCCTGCTGAGAAGTAAGTGCAAGAGTTCTGCTCTCAGTGTGGTGGTGGTTGTGCTGATTGCTGGTGAGAACCCTCAGCAGGAGATGCTCTCTCAGGGGATGGGTCAAAGACAAGCTTGCCTGAAGGTCCCCTCGGGGTTTGCCTACAACAGGCACACAAACTGTTCTTGAAGAGCATGTTAAACATGCACCTTGGGCTGGCTTTGGGGAGAAGATGCTGATGTGCTGAGCACTGACTCCAGGTTGATGTGTTCCTAGTACTCCCTGGAGAGGAGGGAGCCTAGAAGTGATTAGTTCTTTAATATCTTTCTTCTTCCTCTTGTTATGCTTCTTCTTCCTTTCTTCTTTTTGCTCTAGAAGAGACAGATGAGAACGTGACCACTAAAGCTCTCCTCAATGGTACCTCTGCACTGAGAGAAGAAGGCCTCTCATCATGCACTCGGCAGCAGCAGAGCATAGGGGCAGTGCACAAAGTCATCCAGAATTATGTGTACTCCAGGCCTCCCCCATGGTCAGACACCCTGCCAACCATCTTCGTTATCACCCCAACCTACACCCGGCCAGTGCAGAAAGCTGAGCTGACCCGCCTGGCCAACACCTTCCTGCATGTACAGAACCTGCACTGGGTGGTGGTGGAGGACTCGCCCCGGAGGACCAACCTGGTATCCAACCTGCTGGAGAAGGCAGGGCTCAACTTCACCCACCTCAATGTGGAGACCCCCAAGAGTCTGAAGCTGGGGCTGTCCTGGATCCCATCCCACACCCCAAGGGGGACACTGCAGAGGAACCTGGGGCTGCACTGGCTGAGAGACAGCTTCAGCAACACCGCGCCGCCAGAAGGGGTGGTGTATTTTGCTGATGATGATAACACCTACAGCCTGGAGCTCTTTGAAGAGGTAAGGTCTGTAAAATTACATGGGACAGAAAATCAGGATACAGCTTCAAGGCCCCTTAAGGCCAGGGACCTCTAAGATAGGGCTACCATGTGGAATTTTAGCACGAACTGGGAGACCAGTGCTCTGGAGTGATGTCTAGAGCCTTCCTCACCCACCCTGCACTCAGTGGGAGCTGGGTAGAGGACAGACACAAACCTATAGTTATGCAAACCCAGTACCCATGCTCTAAAGGGCTGAAAGAGCATAGAATGCCTCTGCCATGCTGTAGGCTGCAGGTGTGAGCTCCCACTCACATACCCTTACACCACTTGGAGCCTTTTGCCAGGGACCAGACAATATATGGTTCAGAATTTATACCTCTTCTCAGGGAGAGCTGACTTCATTTTATTAAGCACCAAACTCCTAGCAACGCATAAATCTGCAGTGGTTTAAGGGTGTGATGGGTAGGGGATGTTAGAAAAGTGGCTTGACTTTCTCATGCACCTTTTCTCCTTGGCTGCCCTTCTGTACTCCTGAGTTCCAGGCACCATAACAGCGCTGTGCCCCTGGGATCACAGAAGCTTGCCCAGCCTTCTGCTGGCAGCCCAGCCTTTGTGAGATGCCAAGTCTATTATAAACTTGCAAAAATTCAGTAAACTCCCTTGTCACCAATTTAAGCCGAAGTACAACACCACTTGAAACCACAGAGTTATGCATAAGAACACACTTTCAGTTTTCAGAATTTTTTAGGTCTCTGTTCAGCTCATCCTTTCTTGCTTCTTTCCAGGTCCCTTCTGACAATGTCAATAAAACCCCACTCTTTTAGGCAGTATCTGTGGATAGAAGAACAAGGGTGGGGGGAAAATCTGCAATAAATGAGGACAAAGATGAATTAATCAGAAAGGGATGAGGATGAGTTGCATGAGGGTGAAGGGGAAGTGAATGGAGTTGATAATACAGAGCCTGGTAGGAGCCACGTTTGGCATCTACAAAAAAAAATGATACCATTTTGCTAAAATAAAAAAAAGCTAAAAGTTCAGATGAGATCAGCAAACCAAAAAGTTTTCCTTCTTGAGCGTGGGTGTGGGGAAGCAGCGAGTTTGGTGCTCGGGGAAGGTGCTAAAGCAGCCCCGTGGCTTCGCAAGCCGCAGCTCCGCGGGCAGCAGCGCTAGGTAAAGGAGAGCCGGCGCTGCTCGGATCTGCGCGATTGTGTGGGCGGTGGGCGGGGGCAGGCAGAGGGTGGCACATGAGGGGCTTTGGGACACACCTCTCACGCACGGCACGCTGTTTGTCTCTGGCACCGCAGATGCGCTACACGAGGAGGGTGTCGGTCTGGCCCGTGGCTTTCGTCGGGGGGCTCCGGTATGAATCCCCAAAAGTGAGCCCAGCAGGGAAGGTGGTGGGCTGGAAAACCGTCTTTGACCCTAACAGACCCTTTGCTATTGACATGGCTGGATTTGCCATCAGCATCAAGCTGATTCTGGAGAAGCCTCAGGCTAGTTTCAAGCTGGAGGGAGTGAAAGGAGGCTACCAGGAGACCAGTCTGCTGAAGGATCTGGTGACTATGGATGGGCTGGAGCCCAAAGCTGCCAACTGCACAAAGGTGAGTAGGACAAGAGATCTTGAAGATATGTTCTCCTTGCTGCGTCCTGGCTGCTTTTGCAGCCTCCAGCCATGCTTCTCCACCTTCCACTGTGCCCACCCTGTGCTGGCACGTGTCAGTGCCAAACAGCACTGGGACAGACAAGTGGAGCCTGACAAATTCTTTACAGATGTGAAGCTCAGAGAGTGCTGAGGACCAGGCAGTGCTATGCACTCTGTGTTAATAAAGAGCTTCAGGCATACAATTTCTGCCCAGATTACTTCTCCAAAATCCAGGAGGATTGGCAGAGGGTCAAATCTGGGTTTTCAATCCAGAATGATCCCTCCTCCTTGTCACTGTTTCATGTGCTTGTGTAGTCTCTCCCAGGTTCAATGACTTTGAATCACTTGCTTCAAGCAGCATTTTGGCCTGGATTGCTGTGGATCTGGATCCCACCTGATGGATGTACTGCTCTTGGTGTTTCCATGGCATCCAGATCCCCTCAGCTCTTTGTGATTCCCTCTAGGTGTTGGTCTGGCACACAAGAACTGAGAGGCCTACTCTGGTGAACGAAGGCAAGCGTGGATTTACAGACCCCAGAGTAGAGGTGTAAGAAGAGAGCCAGCTCCAAGATGTGAGTACCCTTGTCTTTATTGGTTCTGGCAAGGCAAATAGTTTGTACCTGTTTATTTATTATATTATTTCTGCAAAAACTATTTATGATTGTCCCAGTAACTCCCTTACCATGCCAGCCTCTGCAGAAGAAGTAGACCTTCATCTTTACTCACTTACAGTCTGCATTTCATACTCATTCAAGCCTCCTTGCAGAAGCTTTGCCTGCATGCAGACAGAGACAAAAGTGGCAGAAGAATCCCATGGTTCCACTCAGCAATAAGAAGCCAAATTCTCTGTTCCTCTGTTTCAGCCAGCTCCAGATTCTTTTTAGTGTGGGAGTTGTCCTACAATGTGTGGGAAGAGGTTACATTCCTGCAGACAAGCTTTTTCCCCAGCAGCCCTGCCACCTCTGCAGCACTCCATGCATCCACCTTCATCTTTTCTCCTGCATGAACAACTGTGATGTGGGTGCAGCAGGGAAAAGCTGATGGGTCACTGATATCACCTCAAAACAGCAACCAGCAAAGTGCAACCTACCCAGACTCTCATAGAGTTTGAGGGGCTTGCTGCCAGTATTATCAGAGCTAGGAATATATCTGCTGCTGAGGAGAGATAGTGAAGACACCAGAAGTGCCTTTGTGTTCCACAGAGTCAGGTTCAGCAGCAGCAGGATGGAGGATTATGGCAACCACCACAGGCAAGGGCAGGAATATAGCAGAGATCAGTAGTATGTTCTTAGCAGCAGAGACTGGTGAAGAACAGGCTTCAGAGGAGCTAAGACCTCCTCTGTCATTCCCTCTGATCCCAGTGTCTATGCTCAGCAGATTCCTAGCCCAAAAGTCCCAGAAGAATAAAGGTATCTAAATTTGGGAGTACCCATCTCTTTCCAGAATGACTCATATCAGTGGCTGGCATAGGATGCTGAATGATTTTCTCCTACTTCAGAAGATATTCCAGGGCTGCTCTCAGTCCTGACCCCAATATACACCTCAGCTCTACCAGTGGAAATAAACCTGACAGCTTTTATATGGGCAGTCAAGAGTATTTCAGCTTCTGCACTGATCTGCTGCATACAGCATTTCCACATCATCTCTGAGTGACAGCTGTACAAAAAGTGCAAAGCAATGCCAGTGCTTGCACACCCAGCAGCAGATGGGAAAGATGGGAGTCAGCTGCCTAAACATCTACACCTGGTGCCACCATAGGGACCCTGGGGTAGCCTACCTGGCCCTCCTGTAGGGCACAACACTCTGTACTGTATCTGCTAGCTTTTCATTAATATCTCAGATATCCTAGCAACCCATAAATGATGCTAGAAACTCAGGCTTAAGCAGCAGCCTCTCTTTTAACCCACATTTCTGTGAAATCCACTACCAGTAACAGTCTCATTGTACATGCCCACCCATGCTGGGTCTGCAGTAGGCTAAAGCTATGGTTGCCCAAACTCAACTCAAAAGGCTTCAGAATCCAGTTAACTGATCTGGAGGAACTACTTGCTTTGTAAAGGATAAGCTGGTTTATAAAACTTCAGGCAGATTAGACCTGCTTTGCTCACTTGTCAGAGGAGAGGTTGACTGCTCCCCTACAGATGCAGAGTGGGTGTGATGGGTTTTGTGCTTTTGTCCTCATGCTCTCTCCCCAGTGGAACACTCAGCCATCCTCCATGAGAAATGCCATGGATTCTCGTGGGAGTGGCTCCCAGTAAGTAATTTGTTGTGGGAAAGTGACCAGCCTGAGAGATCAGACACTGCCACTCCATCTCCAGCAGGACTTGCACCCTTATCTGGAGCCATCCTCTCTGGTGCTTTCATGCCACGTTGTTGGCTGAGCCAGCTCTGTAGATGTTGGAGGAGTTTTCCACTTGCATTAGCAGCCAAACTGACCACAGTCTTGTCTTCCAGTGGGCAGGTGGGATCTAGTCACCAAGGTAAATTGCTAGACTGCCCAGTCAAGGAAAAAAATCATTAGATTCCCCTGCCATGAAGTTTTAAATTGAGATCTCTGCTGATAGTTATAGTGTTTTGGAGATCCTTACTATGAAGGCTGCTGAGTTTCAGACCCTTGACAGACATGATTTAGATAAGACAGCACTGAGCAGAAAAAGAGGTAAAGTTGCTCCCCTGTAGATGTTCTGTTCTTAGACACTACAGGGGGAATATTTCTTTGTTTCTCTCCTGGCAATTAGTCCTTGTTGGGGATCAGATTGAGGCAGTCAAGTCCCAAACCAAGCAGAGGCCTCTTTCCCCTTTAATGCCTTGGGGTGTGAGCCAGGCAGACATTGCCTGGGTGCAGGATCTGGTGCTTTGTTAATCTCTAGTTGAACCACTTGGTGGCTTCTTGGCAAGTGTGCCACACACACGATGGCCAGTGACAGTGTCAAGAGATCCACTTATGTGAACTGCACAGATCAGGCTTCAAGGGGTGCTGCACCAATAGCATATATTTTGTCCCAGCTGGAGTCCACTCTCTCTCTGCCCACATTCCCACCACCCTTAGCTGTGTCCAGCTGAACCACAGCAGTGTTTGTGAGTCCAGGAGAGCAAACTCTACCTGCCAAATCAGAGCAGATCTGCAAAGGGGCAGCAGTAAGACACATCAGGGTTTTGCATTTCACAAGAGACAACAATAAAAAAACCCAAGAGCTCCACATTAAAAAAACCATGAAAGCATTGTTCTCTTCTGCACTAGAAAGTATATTTTTAGGTTTGTTTGTTTGTTTGTTTTTCTGCCCTGAGAACTACTAGGCAGGATCTGAGATGTGCTGGAATGGAGGATCAGGGGTGAGAGCCTCAGCTACTTCCCCAGCCCCTTTGTGCAAAGTGGAGGAGCAAGAGGGACAAAAAAAAAGTGTCTCTGAGCCCATCTTCAGATGGACAAAGGCTTTCACCATGGAGATGCTGTGAAAATGGGGATGTGCAGAGTAGGAAGGGGAATGTCAAGGATGGGGAAAATCCTTCAGATTGTCTGTATTGCAACAGGGGCCACAGAGCAACCAAAAAATCATCATAGCATACTTCCCTAGAGACTGTATTGAAAGCTACTCAAAACACAGGCTCTGGCTTCTAAGAGCAGGAGAAGGAAATTAACTTTGCTTCATGTTTTCCTTCTTTAAAGCCCTCAAAAGGACCATTCAAGAATGGTGTTATAAAAAATACCTATTCTTACTTGCTAACATCTATTTACGAGCATCTAAGACAGAAGAGTTTGCTTAGGTTAGCATAAGATTCCTGCTGTCTTGTGATCTTTGGAAATTAGGAAGGAATTAGGAAGCATCTTCCTGCTCTTTCTTGAAAAATTATCAGAGAGCTTAAAATAAAGATTTTATGGGGAGGAAAAAAAAAATCATCATAAATAAAATCTCCCAGCTAGGACTCTGTAGTGCAGATAAAACAGGCAGCTCTTCAGCCAGATCCCAGCCCAAGGCTGGGTGCTCAGTGTGGTTGAGGAACCTGTTTATTGATGCCTGCCTAGGGTCTGCCTGAGCCAGGGGACAGCCTTGTTGGAAATATGCCTCCTGCCCTGTTGTAGTAGGTGTGGTATAGACACCTCTCTTTCTCACTCCATCTTGTGTTTCTTTTGACAGAGGCAGTGGGCAGTGATCCTCACCAAGTTTGTGTCAGCACCCGCAGCAGCCTCGCACCCATCCTGTTCTGCCTGGCCCTCTGCTCTGCTGCTGGAGGATGACAAATTCACCACTAAGTGTCCCCATGCTGATCAATTCCCACTGCCCAGAAAGGTGGTAACAGGCAGGGACAGAGCTGATGTGGTTCTCTGTCATCCTACAGCTCTTCACCTTTGACTTTGTGCCCTGGCTCCCATCCTCCCCGGGAGGGGAGTCACTCCCTTCCCCTGCGGGCTCTGTGTTTTTAACCCTTCGTTACCATTTATTAGCCGAAATCTCCATTCCCAGCCAGCATAGAGGCTGAAATCCAGGACAGCTGCGGGTGTCTCTGAAGCCCTCTCCTGGCATATCACAAAACCTAAGCTTCAGTCCAGTGGCTGCGAGCTGCAACTGCAACTCCTGTTCACAGACAGGAGTTGTTGCAAAAGCACAAACACGGACCTGTTGGCCTGAGGCTCTCAAAACAGCTTTAAAACAAAGCTAGCCTGAGTGAGGCTCTCCCTGTGAAGGATGCACACAGATACCTACATGGATCAGCCTTCAGTGGTGAAGAGGTAGCTGTGCTGAAGTTTGGGAGTTCAAATGGGATCTGGTGCCCATGCTCTGGCTGAGAACTTGAACTGCCCTCACTTCAGGTTGTTTTGGAAGATGCCATCCTAGATACCTAAGCCCAGACCTCTCTGCATAGAATTCCTCTCCTGCTCAGGGAGATGGGGCAAGTACCTCAAAGGCCATGTGTCCATGTCTCACTACAGAGTCCAGAAAGCAGGAGCTAAGATGGGTGGACTTGAAAGTGTTGTTCCTAGCCTGGAACCCTGCTGCAGAACCATCAGGTACTTCAGTAGCATCAAATCATATATATGGATTTGCTTCCTAGATTTCCAGAAAGGAAAACACCTCTCTGAGGTGGAGGTGGGTGAGAAGTGCTCAGAGAAGAGGAACCCTCAGCCTGCATTCACCTCCTGTGAGAACATCGAGGAATGTGTGGAGATACCAGCAGGAAACATATCTTGAGCACACAGATGACAACTGAAATAGCAAATGTGCCAAGATTTTCCAGTGGAGCTTTGAAAGGCATGTGTGGCACTGTGAAGAGAGAGAAGGCAGTGTCATGTGGAAGGGTTTCCCTTTCCCTCAATAAGACAGGAAGACAGCCAGGTGGAAGGCAGCCCACCAAGGAGGAGGTGGTAAACGAGGACTGAAGGAAGGATGCACTGGATTAAAAGCACAAGTGTTGGTACCATGTGTGTGCGTGGGGAGTGGTGTAGCTGTGACTTTTCCAGGAAGGTTCCTGGAATGACCTAGAAAGCCCTCTGGGCATCTCTTGAAAACCATGAGAGGCAAGGCATTAGGTTTTCAAAACACATCAAGGATTTCACAGCTGGGGGGAAAGTTATGAGCAATTGAATCATCCCCCGCCAAGAAATTCTGGGCTGGCAGGAAACTTATTTATTTGTTGATTTATTTATACTAGAATTCTCCTCTGCCTATTCCTTGTTTAGTTTTGGTTTTTAGTGTAGATCACTTGCTGTGTTCATGAAGAAAGAATATTTCCCCCCTCACCCCAGAACGGGAGAGCCTGGTGTTCACTGATGAATGTCGTATGTTCTGTGTTCCCTGGGGTTTCTTTACTGGCAAAATAATCAGAAACACAGCAAGGATGGGAGCACAGCAAAGGGAATTACAGTTCCTTTATGCAAGAGGTGTGGGTGGCACTAAGTTTCTGGCTCCCAAGCAGTCACAGAGAGGTAAAAACTTGGGCAAAGGAGAGCCTCACTCAGCAGATGGGATCTCAGGAAGCCTCCTTGAAGGGAGCTCTTTGAAGGTTAGCCAAGAAAGGGAGTCAGTCCATGTTCTCTCAAATGGAGAATGAGTAGCCACACATCCTGCTACAGAGGAGGGGGCAAAGGGGATGAGATCCCTTTGAGGGAGGGAGGCAGGGGAAATCAAAGAGCAGGCAGCAAATAGAGAAATGGAGAGTGTGTTTAGTGAGGCTTAGGCCAGGGTCTTTGTGGATGAAGACACTCAGCCCTAAAAGGCCAACTGGCTCAGGATGAAGAAATACTGAATGGGCCATGAAAATATTTTCTCTCTGGGCCCTAGAAGGGTCCTTACAGAGCAAGGGTCTGGCATGTGAACAGTGGATAGCATGAAGGAAGCCTGGCGTCCACAAAACACTTCTCATTCTTCCTTTGTCAGAGCTTTGTGTCCTGTCCCCTGCAGAAAGTAACAGGCCTTGCACTTCAGTGGGGCTTTGCCAACTCATTCTATCCCAAGACAGGTGGGCTCGGTGCTTCCACCCAGCATTACACCAACATTAAGTTTCCATCTTTGTGGTTTCGATGAACGAGCCAGAGCGAGGGAATAAGGGAGTGAAGTTACAATCCTCCACTGTCTCCTCTGAGATGGGCAGGATTTCTGCCCGTATGAACAGGAGGGGATACATTCCCTGGTCCTGCACAGGGTTTGGCACTGACGGTGGGTGGTTGTAGCAAGGATCAGTTCCCATTGCAAAGGATATCCCACCACACACATGTTTTTTAGAGAGTTGGTTCTCTCTGCATCCCCATAAGAAAACAAAATCATGATTCCTGGTTTTCCCAGTGGTGACCTGGATTGCAGTAACTCACCATTCAGTGCCAGTCTGCTCTCAGAACCAGCCCTAACTCACCATCTCTGTTCTGTCCCCAGAAAAGGACACTTTCTGAGAGTCAGGAAATTCTATCACTAAACTGTGCAGGACCAAGACCTTGTATGGACAGCATGGATGTCAGCAGCTGATACTCTAGGCCAGCAGGTATTTGTTCAGCACAAATACCCTTTTCCCTGTACAGCAGCCTAAGGACAGCAAGACCTGCTGCTGGCCAAGGTGTATCAGCTATGGGTAGGTGAGTAACAGACTCCACAATTAAGGTGGCTGTTTGTTAGTAGAGCTGGATGGGAGAGCTCAGGAGTGGAGCAGCAGTCAGAGTTACAGGCTTTGGGGAAAATGAATGCAGCAAGGAGGGAAGCTACAGAAGCCTGAAGTATTTAAAGGAGAGAAAGGACCCCAGCACCTGTTTTTTACTAGCATATTAGTATCTGGTATTCATGTTTTCTGCAATTCATCCAATTCACCAACCAACGAATATTACTAACGTTTCCTGTTGGAGAAAATACTATTGACAAAGGGAAAAGAATGTCAAGAAAGTACTTTTTAATGGTTATTTATTTATATTGAATGGTATTAGAGCGTTATTAAATATGATGTGAATAGTATGGTGTTGCACCATTGTCTTGTCTTGCAGCCTAAGTGCTTACTCCTGTTGCAGAAAAACACAGAGGACTCTGCAATGGAGAATGGATTGGTTTTAGTTGCTCTTGTTTCAAGAGTCCTCATCTGACCCAAATGCTACAAGAGAAATTCAATCAAAAATATTTCAGGGCCCTGGGACTGATGCTTGCACTATGGACATGAAGGAGGGTGATGGGAGCCTAAACTCATGGCATCTCTTGCTATCATTTTGGTGACATGCTGACTGTTCCCATGGAACTTGCTCTGCAGAGGTGCTGACCAAAACTCAGAGTGGTCAAAGCATAGGGCAGGCAGACACTTCTCCTTCACAGGGGGTGAGGGGAAAGGTGCCACAGGCTGTCTCAGTGAAAGGGCAAGCTGTGCCACACGGTCATGCCTCAGCAAGGCTGCTGGCGGCAGTCAGCAGGCCACCTGGTTTCTGTGGAGGTCGACTGGGTGACGTTATTGAGGTCTGTTCTGCAGAGTGCACTGTGTCCACTCCAGCTCTGCTGGGCCAGGCAGCTCCTCCACACTCTCCTCCCCTCTGGGAAGAGCCAGGACAAGCTATCCGGCAGCAGTATGGTAAGAGATGGTACCTGAATCATCACCCACCCCCCTGAAAAACACAGTCACACCCCAAAAAAGAGGAAGAGCTCTGCTTGACTCTAGTGGCTGAAAGCTTCTATAATGCCTGTGTAAGGACTAAGGCTACTTTCCTCTTTGTTTGGACAGAAACCCTGGGGATTGGGAGAACACTGGGTAAAATAAGCTAACCAGCACTGCATGAGCAGCCTGTTCAGTATCACTGTTACACCAGCATGTTGTTCCTCCCCTCCTTGGGCCCCCTCCTCCCTCCAAGGCCAAGCTTCCCACTGCATTTTCATCAGGGATCTAATGTAGGCTGCAGGAGGCAAGGTGTGCAGGTTAAGGGAAAAGAGAAAAAGCCAGCAAGGATGAATCTTATTAAATGGAGCAAGGTACTTCTCTCATTCTCTCATCACATTCAGGGCTGATTGGAGGTGAAATTGCACTTGGAGGGAGGGGAAGCCCCCTCCCCAGGGACAATGCAGAGGCTCTTGCACAAACTTAATTTCAAGCTCTGCTGAAGATGGTGTTTGTCTTTTTTTTTTTTCTTTCCTATGCATTGAATTTAATTTCTCAGACAGACGTGTGAAAATGAGAAAGGCAGACCTTTGACTGTGAAGACAGCCTAGTGCCTGCTTCTTACAAATCCAGTCTCACACTGTTTTCCTCCATCACTGCCCTCAATAAATCTGTGCACAGGGGTTGCTGAAATGCCTGCCACCTCCCTTCCATGCTTCGGTGGAGACAGGAAAATTTATTCTTTTTTTTTTTGGCATTTATTAAATCTGATTAATTTTTAATTCAAAACACAGCCTGGCTTTCCACAGCTCTTTTAAAACAGGATTGCTGTGACCTTGAAAAGGCTCAGACCAGCTGGCACCATGAAGTTCTGCTGGGTTCCCTGCTCTCCAGGCAGTACCTGGTGGCTCTCTTGTGAGAAAAAGGCTTGTGGTGGTTTTTGATCCCCCCGTTTCAGTGACAGCAGCTGAAGGGCAAGGCCAGGAACCCAAACATTTGGGTTTGGAAGGCTCCTGGGGCAGACCTTCCTGGAGATTCAGCTCTCCCAGCCCACACAGAAATATGTGTTGTTCAGCTCCTCCACATTTGGTTTAGCTACTCAGAGGTTAGTTTTCCTGCCTGTATATGTATTTATATATACAGAGCAGTTCCAGCAGGTCCAGCTTCTCCTGCCTCCAAGCCCAAGTAGTTCCCACATCACCATTTCTTTCTGTTGACCCAAGAGGCCATCACAAGCGAAACGTGAAGAAGCACCAGACCCTAAAACAACTGGTGTCTGCAACCCCCAGGTGATACCACGCAAATCTTGGGTTTCTCCGTTTGTTTCATCGTTGCCACAGGGGTGAATTCTTTGCTGTCCACGGCACTGCGGTCGCTGGAGCTTGAGGAACAGCGGGTGCTGCTTTGTGCAATGGAGGCGGACAAGCAGGGTGGGTGGCTGTGGTGTGGGAGGGGAACAGCGCAGGAAGAGCATCAATGGCAGAAACTCAGCAGTGTGCAAGAAAAGCTACTTTCTGTTCACCTGTCTCAGCTCCATAGCCAGCGGACAGGAGCCACACAGCCGCCGCCCCACAGCGCCGTTAGTGGGCGCTTGCAGGGAGCAATCGGACTCCATTTCCCAGCATGCCGCGCGGCAGCGCGGTTCCCCCGCGCCCCTCGGTGTGCCGCTGTGCATGCTGGGAGCTGTAGTCTCTGGAAAGGCGGGCGGCGGGCGCGGGGTGTGGCCGCCACAGCAGCTGCGTAACGGTTGGGCGGAAACGGTTGCCCGCCGGCCCTGGCGCTCTCCTCCTCAGCCCGGGGCGGAGCGGGATTGAGGTCGGGCCGGTGGGAGCCTCCGTGTGAGGGAGTTTTCCAGACGAGTTCGCTCCTCTTTGCTGCCGGCTGCGTGCTCACCGCGTCCCGGGACCTCTCCCGGCCGCGCTTCCCGCCATCGTGTTGCCTGTCCCTCAGACAGCCCGTCCCGCGGGAGGGCGGGATCCGCTCCTGCGCCCGCTGCGCCCGCTACGCCCGCGGCTCTTCTGCTCTGCGTGGCCCGGCCCGGGGCAGCTTTTTCGCTCCATCAGTGCGGGACGGGGTGGGCTGGCTGGAAGCCCCCGAGGAAGCGGAGCAGAAGAGCACGCCGCTGCCTCCGGGAGTGAAGAGGAGGAGGAGGAGGAGGGCGAGGAGGACGCAGCGGTGCAGCCCCGGCAGGCGGTTCAGCTCCTTCCCCGCCTGATTGCAAAGCATGGGCTAAAGACTATGCACCTCTCCCGTGTCGAGAATCCCTGTTTCCTGCTCTTTCTCTTCGTTTTCCAAACTATCTTTCTCCTCATACTCTACCGAGGTGGACCTTCCAAGGTGTTCCGTGGGTTTTCAGACACGCAGCAGCAGGTTCCGGACTACTCCAAAACCCACGATGTGTACACCAACCTCAGCTTGTTTACCCGGGCTCCCGACCGAGAATCTCTGCCCTACTGCTCGGCGCAGTCTCCCATATTCGGTAGGTGCGAAGCAGAAGCGTTTGCGGTGCTGGTTTTGCTAAGTGGTAACGGGTGATGCACTGACAAAACTCGGTTGTGTTATTGGTCAGACGAGAAAAAGTATTTACTGAACTCAGAGCTTCCAATGTTAAGGGTTTGGCTGCATGGAGATTGTAGAGCAAGAGTGGCAGCAGTGCATAGAGCTAATAAAACACCAGTAACACCTTTTTTCTTCTTCTTCTTGGCTTTCTTGTACAAAATGTGCCAATGTGCACATGTACAAAATGTGCTTGGGTAACTTCATCATTGTGACTTGTAATTCTTGGGTTCTTTATCTCAGCCTTGGAGCAAACAAATCAATTCAGAGTTGGCTTTGAGGCTCGTTTGTGTGAGGATGTAGCTTGTCACCTTGGTGATCTTTTTGGCCCTTGATTGGTAGTTCTGTGGACCTATCAACTTCTTTGGATTTAAAGTCTGGTCCCAGGTTAATTTGTGTTTACACGGTCATTTTAGACCTGATCCTACAGGCAGCATTAATCCAGCTGCTACACTTGTAAAGCAGTTGAGAAACTGGAGTCTCCATCTCTGGAGACACTTAAGACCCTCCTGGATGTGTTCCTGGGTGACTTGGTCTAGGTGACCCTGCTCTGGCAGGGGGTTGGACTAGATGATCTTCTAGGTCCCTTCCAACCCCTGACATCTGTCAATCTGTGTAAGTAAATGCAAAGTCAAATTCCTAACACAAGTTTGTAGATAGTGAAGTGGTTTGTTGCTGGTAATAGTGAATCAGTTCTACTCTGTGGGCCAAGAATGGTGGAGTTCTCTAAGTGTGCACTGCTTTGGAGGCACTTACAGCTCTTCTTCTTGGAGTAAGTACTGTGTGGTAAGTTACCCATGTTTGGTTTTCTGTACTGCAGGGGTGTCTGTGTGTCTAAGTCCTGCAGGTAAGCAGCCTTAGAGTGCCACTTAGGAGTTGCCCTGTGTTCTAGGAAAGATCCCTGATCATCTGATCACTGCATGTGGAGCACAGGCAGAGAAACTGGCTGAGCTTGGTTCCCAGGTGGGGGTATCATGAAAAGCCAGCACTGTGCTGATTCTCGTGTCAAGTTGCTCACCTCAGTTAGAGGACTTGTCTGGGATGCTTTGGGCAAGCCCCAAACAGACTGCCCCAAAGACTGCAGTCTTTGTAGTGATGCTTGTTCTTCTGGGAAGTTTCCTTCTTCTGATGCTGAAATTAAATATGTGAGGCATATAAGATAATTTGTAGGTATATGCTTCAGCATTTCCCTTGGAAACAGCTCTACTATGTAAATGTTGAAATGCAAATAGTACAAATCCTGTTGGCACAGGTGCCAGTTGTAGTGGTCTTTGTGCAGCCTCTCTTCATCACCAGCTTCTGGGAAGTTCTGTGTTTCAGACTTGTTTTACTTGAAAAAGCACAGCAGAAGCCTTCCTGCATCCTTCTTGTCTTCACTAGTGATGAGAATCCAGCCCTGAAGAGCCAAATGAGAACCTTTTCTTCAGATATCTTTAAGACCAAAAACTAAGTGCAGTTCTGTGCAGCTTGCCTGCAAACCATCAGATAATTAAGAGCAGTGACATATATGGAAGAGGCAGACAGAGCAAAATTACACTAATCAGTGCTCTCAGAGCTGTGCAGTCTTTTTAAGACCTCTTCTTCTGCCCATCCCTGCCCCTGCTGAGGACAGAAGCAAACAGTAAGTTGACTGAGAGGAAAAAAAAAGGCAAAGCACGTGTGCATGTTTTGCTGCATAAAAAGAAATCATTCCAGCATATGAGGCATTGCTGCTGTGAAACACAAACCATTGGATCACTGGTACCAATTTCAGAGCTGGTGATAAGTCCCTGTGTCTGCTCCAGAGCGTGGTAAAGTAACTGGAGGGAAGCCAAATGGCCTCAGTGGTTTTTGCATCAGGGCTTGCACCAAGTGCAGCACTTCTCCCACTGATGCACGCAGCAGAGCATTTCAGCAACTGTTTAAATGCAGGATCAGCTTGCAGCTTGCCTCTCTTTTTCAGCCCTCTTGAATCTACAGCATCTTGAGTCTTCCAGGGCTGTGACATAAAAAATTAAAGTGTGATTGCTGCTAATCCATGCCTCAGAGGAGCTGCACTCTTGCTCACTACTGCTGCTTTTTGAACACTTAGTGGTGTCCACTGAGCCTTTTGTGACCAACAGCTTGAAAAGCCTTGTGCTGGATATTTACTTGAGTAATTTAGTCACACTATCAATGAATTGTACCTTTAGAGGTTAGAGTTTCTACACAAGTAACCAGTTGGCTGTTTCCTCCTCCTTTGAAAAAGCAGTTTCTATTCTAGAGTTGTCTTACTCAAAACTAACAAAGTCATGTTTAAATTCAAAATCTGCCTTCCATTGCCTGCAAGATGTGTTGTTGCAATTAATATTTTCTTTTTGCCTAGAAGAAGCCTTATGCTGGAAGAATTGGGGGTTTATTTTGTTTTATTTTATTTTTCTAAAGAGGTACCTTCGTGCATGATATTGCTGAACAATTTGGTTTGGCCTCTGAGGATGTGAAGAGCTGGAAGTTCTGTGTAACTCTGTGGGTTAGAATTTGCTCATGCTGTGGAAGAATTCTCTTTTAAGCCCTTCTTACAGTAGTTACTCTCTTTCACTCCATCTCTCATAACCTTGCCATGAATGTGACCATCTGTTGTGGTAATGAGCAGCTCCCACTGCATTTCCTAATTGATTCTCCTACTGGGTTTGAAGAGAAGAAAAAAGGTGGTGATGCTGAGTGCACTTAAGGCAGCCTTTATTCTGTCATTACAATGGGGTGCTGAAATTAAAGCTATTGGGCTGATTTTTTGTTTTATATATATTTTTTGTTTTATATATATTTTTGTTTTATATATAATTTTTGTTTTATATCTATTTTTTGTTTTATATCTATTTTTTGTTTTATATCTATTTTTTGTTTTGTTTTATATGTTTTCTGCAGAGAAATGGCTTGGACTTTGTCAGGGTGTTGCTTCTGTGCCTTATCTGAATTGGGATCTTGTGCTTTCTGGAATGGCTAAGATGGGATTTTCCTCCTTTCCCAAAGCTCTACTTTGGCAGTTTTATTTTTCCCTGGTTAGTTCAGCCTGCAACTGCTCTGTTCACATCTGGGGTGTAATTGGATTACAGTTCATTAGCCTTTTGTTAGTTGGGCAGAAGGAGACCTGAGAGCCAGAAATTCAGCTTGCAGCCAAGCAGTGTAGGGCAGAGATGTGGGGGTTCTAAGTCACAGGCTGTTTTTTTCTTTTCTGTGTTTCCTTGAGGTAGAATAAATGGAGTTTCTGAGCTGTTTGGGGTATGGAACCAAGCATCCTGGGAGAGCAGGACATCTTAAAAGGCCTGAAAAATGCAGATATTANTTTGTTTTATTTTATTTTTCTAAAGAGGTACCTTCGTGCATGATATTGCTGAACAATTTGGTTTGGCCTCTGAGGATGTGAAGAGCTGGAAGTTCTGTGTAACTCTGTGGGTTAGAATTTGCTCATGCTGTGGAAGAATTCTCTTTTAAGCCCTTCTTACAGTAGTTACTCTCTTTCACTCCATCTCTCATAACCTTGCCATGAATGTGACCATCTGTTGTGGTAATGAGCAGCTCCCACTGCATTTCCTAATTGATTCTCCTACTGGGTTTGAAGAGAAGAAAAAAGGTGGTGATGCTGAGTGCACTTAAGGCAGCCTTTATTCTGTCATTACAATGGGGTGCTGAAATTAAAGCTATTGGGCTGATTTTTTGTTTTATATATATTTTTTGTTTTATATATATTTTTGTTTTATATATAATTTTTGTTTTATATCTATTTTTTGTTTTGTTTTATATGTTTTCTGCAGAGAAATGGCTTGGACTTTGTCAGGGTGTTGCTTCTGTGCCTTATCTGAATTGGGATCTTGTGCTTTCTGGAATGGCTAAGATGGGATTTTCCTCCTTTCCCAAAGCTCTACTTTGGCAGTTTTATTTTTCCCTGGTTAGTTCAGCCTGCAACTGCTCTGTTCACATCTGGGGTGTAATTGGATTACAGTTCATTAGCCTTTTGTTAGTTGGGCAGAAGGAGACCTGAGAGCCAGAAATTCAGCTTGCAGCCAAGCAGTGTAGGGCAGAGATGTGGGGGTTCTAAGTCACAGGCTGTTTTTTTCTTTTCTGTGTTTCCTTGAGGTAGAATAAATGGAGTTTCTGAGCTGTTTGGGGTATGGAACCAAGCATCCTGGGAGAGCAGGACATCTTAAAAGGCCTGAAAAATGCAGATATTACCCTTATGAATCATATGCTTGGGCATGGAAGGAGACACACAGAAGTGAAACTATTGCATGGTACCTTACTTGTACCCTTAATTTGTACCCAAATCTAGATCTGATAATTTTTTTTTTTTAATTAAAGATGATCTCTGCTGATTGTATTGGAGAAAACAAAACCCTGCCTTTGCAGGAGAACAAAAGGGATTAATTCCCTTTCTTATCTGTTCCTTGGAGCAATGATCTGTAGTTGAAATCCAGTCTGAATATAACATTCTTCATTTCAGTAGTTCAGGAGGCAGTCTGACTTACAAGCCACTGGAAACTTGCTTTAAGACAGCTGGGACATTATGGATGAGCTTGGAAGGAAAAGAAAATATTATTTATAGCTATTAAACAAACAAACAAAGCCCCATAAACATTTATTCAATGATCCCATCTCAACAGTGCAAGAGAGGGTTTGCTGTGCAGTGGGGAGCCAGCAGGAGGAAGAAGCAAGCTGGGCAAGGAGCCTGGTGGGATGTGCTGGGATTCAGGATGCCTCTGGCAAGCTGCCATCCCAGTGCTGAGCCCAACAGCCCTTGGTGTGGAGCCATGGGGAGGAACCCAGCAGGCAGTGGTGGGCACACCTGCATGGTCTGAGCTGCTCTGTGGCAGGCTGGTGTCTCTAGTAGTAAACACAAGGAGCTTATCTGGTAGGTTGAAATGCAAGTTGAGAAACATCCCTGATCTGTTGTTGTTGTTGCTCCTTTTTTTCTCCCTCTCCTTCCAGTTGGTCCATTAACCATCACCTTCCAGCTGCACCCTACTGAACAGCTGATCATTGAAAAAAATCCCTTAGTTCAGTCTGGGGGCCACTACAGGCCACCCCACTGCTTGCCCCGCTCCAAGTCAGCCATCCTTGTAGCCTACAAGAACCAGGAGAAGAACCTTCACCATCTTCTCTACTACATCCATCCTTTCCTGCAGCGCCAGCAGCTCGGCTACAGGATCTACCTGATTCAGCAGGTCAGTCTGGTGGCAGGCCTGAGCTGCACACTTCAAAGTCAGGTTCTGAAGGGGATATTTGAAGGGTCTGATGTGCAAGTTTCATTTCATGCATGTCCTTTCCAACTGTGATTATTCTGTGATTCTGTGACTGATTCTGCTTACTGTTTTTCTTCTAAAGGACCAGGCTGTGGTGAAGTGGCAGCTGAAAAACAGTGTTTTCAGCTGTTCTGTAGCTGTTCTGTAGCTTGTCAGTGAGGCTACTGAGCAAAACTTGAGACTAAATGCTCAAGTGGGTATTTTTAGTCTGTATCAAATAAAAACATCTGGCTTGTCTGCTGGGGGGCAGCCTGTGCAGGTAAACCAGCCATTTTTAACTGACCTGGATTGGTGTTACATAGACAGTAGTCACCACTTGGCTTCAGTAATTAGAATGGATAGTTGATTGGAAGGCATAAGAAGGGGTTTTTTTTGTTTGACCAACATTTTTTTTCCCTCATTTCTAAGCTGTAATGAACAGTAGTCAGAGAAAAGGTGTTGATGTGCAGCTGTACACCTGAGGATTGACTTCTTGGCCTTCTACAAGTCAGCCTTCCAGAGGTCTGTGGTATATACACATATAGGGGGTATACAGCCCCTGACACAGCTAAGCTCACAAGTGCTGAGAGTGTCTTGAAGAGAACGGGTGAAATTTTCAGTGCCTGGGGCAGGAAGTTTGGAGGCAGCAGTGATTCACTGTGGGCTGTTTTACAAACAGAAACTCTCATGATCACCTTTTGTTGTGGTGAAGAAATGTAGTTTCCTTTGCAGACAGGGAAGGGCTCCTTTAACAAAGCAAAGCTGCTGAACGTCGGTGTCCGGGAAGCCCTGAAGGATGAAGACTGGGACTGCCTTCTCCTGCATGATGTCAGCCTGGTACCTGAGAACGACCATAACCTCTATGTTTGTGATGAGTACTATCCCAAGCACATGGCCAGTGCCATGGATAAGTTCCAGTACATGTAAGTGCCTCTGTTTGCTTTGATAAAGTATTGGAAGTGGTTTGCTTTCTGCATAGAACTGTGAAAGATTCAAGGGGTTCTCTGGTTTTGTAGTAGTGGCTCCCCCAGGAAAGGGTGCTCTTGGCCTAAGCAGGCAGCCTTGGAAAGGTCCTTGCCTGCAGTTATGTGTTCTGTGATGGATCAGCTTGGCAAGTGATTGGCAGGTGCCTCCAGAACAAAAGGATAGTGTGGGAATGACTGGAAGATGTGCAATAGGATGCAGGTTTTTTTAAACTGACCAAAATGTGGATTTCAAAACCAGCTTGACTTTGGTCTGCTGGGGGAGAAGGTGGTGGGGGGAATAAGAGAAGGAATGGGAGTGACAGTGGGTTTGCTGTTTGGGTTTTGGTGGTGTGACAATGTGTGTAGGGTGTGCTGTTAATACACAGGTGACAGTGTTAGCTTGTGGAGGACTGGTATTAACCTTCAGCACTGATGTTCCCCCTCCTCCTCTCTTTCAGTCTGCCACATAAATATTTTTTTGGGGGTGTATCTGCTCTGACTCCAGAACACTATATGAAGATGAATGGATTTCCCAACACATACTGGGGCAGTGATGGTGAAAACGACATTGCTGCAAGGTACTGATGCACAGGACAGGCCTTAAACAGAACCAAGCTGGGGAGTGAAGCAGGTAGCACTACCCTAAGATAGCAACTGAGATGCTTTTGTGTGCTTGTGGTGTCATTATAACCCAAAATAGTTGGCCTTGGGAATGGGTAGTGTCAGAAGATGCTCAGGATCTCTGAATGCAGTCACTGTGCACGGGGAGGACAGAGCTTTCCTCAGACTTTGAAGGGCTCTTCAGATCCTTGTGCCTGCATCCAAGGGGTTCTAACCACCAAGGAGTTGACAAGTGACTCCACTGACATTAACAGCCCCAAGGAAGGGAAGGAATCTGCATGCCTGATGAATAAGAAACCCAAGAAGGTAATTAGTAATTCTCAGCCAGCTGGGAATTTAAGTTCTGTTAAGAGCATCTCAGTTGTTCCAAGTGTTACCAAATCACTGATCTCTGGAATTAAGGAACACAAGGAATTCTAACTTCTGGCTGCAGTGCTGGATGATGGAGAAGTCTGTGTCCTATTGTGAGGCAGTGACAGCAAGAGCTGATGTGTTGGGGTTTTTTTTCTCTTGTATTTCAGTTGCCATGGCAGCACCATGCTATAGAAGTGAATACAATGAGTTTAGTTCCAGGTACTGTGCATAATGTGAATTCTCCAAGTACAGAATCATGGCTGCAGCTGCTTTATTCAGCTTTGTAGCTGCACTGGGCACCTTCATCATCCTGCACTGAGGCAAGTGCACAGGGCAGTTCATAAAACTAACCTGACAGTAAAGGCCTTGGGTGTTTCTTGATCTGACAGAGCACGACAGGCTCCAGGGTGTGGGTGGAGTGTTCCAGGATAGCAGGAGTTTTTACAAAGCAGTGTTTTTCTGGGAACAGGGAAATTTTCTAATAGGGAATTCCTCCTTTTCAGAGAAAGCTATCAAAAAGGGGGTGTGGCTGTTTAGAGATGCAGCACTTAAAGAATGGGATGGATGGCAGGAAGATTGACCTTTACATCAAACACCAACGTGGCTTCCAGTACCTGTGGTAGAGTCCATTTCTGAACATACAGGGCAACTCCTCCACCCCTCTTTCCTCTTCTGTCCCTTCTGAACAGTTTGAATCCATCAACAGCTACACTCCAGTCATAGGATTCATCCCACCACCTTTCAGTGATGCCCACTATGTCATAGTCTTCCAGTAGCATGGTGGCTTCCAGCTCCTCTTGTTTGTTGCCTGTGCTTTGTGTATTCATGGAGAGGCACCTACAGCTTGGGTAGATCTGAAAAGAGTCCCTTCTTGGAGGGTAGTAAATCAGGTGTTTGTTGTTTTTCTGAAAACTTAAAATTAGGCACGTCCTGGCCCTTAGGTACATGGAGGCTGCACACAGTGCCTGTTAATGATTTATCCAGGTACTGGAGTCTCTGCCTGCAGAAGTTAGGACTGAGCTGGTTGGTTTTAAATAGCTGCTTTGATGCACCTACTGGCATTTGGATTTTAGTGCTCAAGTGCTTATCACGTAGCCACAAAGTTAATTAGTATTTGAAATTAGACATTGAAATGTCCAAAAAAGTAGTCTTGTAAAGATTTTAGTTTTTTTTTTTTCCTGGGATACTGCTTATTAAAGCAGAGTTAGTGGGGAAAACCATGCTGCTGCTACCTACAGTTGTCAAGACTGCAGAACTGCAGTAATATCAGTCCTAGCAAACACTAGGACCTGCCTTTGATTAGCAGAAGACACTAATTGGAACCACAGTAAAGTGGTTTAACAGGCAAGTGGTTTAACAGGCAAGTGTGTTGAGTTCTTCTTAACAGTAAATGTACAAGGTACTTTTTCCTGCTCTGTTTTCAGCTTAATCTTGCAATGCAAAAAAAAACTGTAACAGCAAAGCTAATGTTCTTGCTTTTCCCTGTCTTTTTGATGGAATGTGCCATGAGTTTATGTTCAGGAAACATAAACCTTGCCTAAAACTCTAGCTGAAATAATCGTATCTCATCCTGTCAATGAAGTGTTGTAATATCTGATGGCTCTGGACTCACTGTTTTCAGTTCTACAGCCTCTGTCAGCTTTCTAGCATTCCTGCTTCAGTGCAGCTTGCTGCTGTAGCAGATCTCAAGGGAAGGCAGTGAAATGGTGCAGACATGCCAGTTAGATAACCCCAGTTGAGCAAACATTCATTCTTGCCTTCACAGGAATTTTTTCTGCTTAATTGCTGCCCTGCAATAGCACTAGGGCAGAAAACCTCCTGTGATACAGGCACTTTTTATTGGTAAACTAACAGATCCCAGGGATTTGCTTGAGAGTCACACAAAATTGTTGCTTTTGGGAGCTCTGTTGGGGAATTTTGAGCCTTGAGTTCATTCCTTATCTGTCCTGCAGCTGAGCAGCTCACATTTGCTTGTCTGCTGCCTGTATTTACCACTGATCTTTTGTGAAACCAGTCCTCTAATCAGGTCATCTGAATGAATGGCAGAGAAATGACAGAGGCTTGATCTGAATCTGAAATTCAGGACTGGTGTCCTTCCAGAAACTGCAAGTTTTTCTTTGGGTTGTTCATTTTTTTTGTCTTTTTTATTTTTAGAGAGAGAGGGTGTCTTTTAGGTTTAGGTGATGGACCTCTGGGCAGTAAAAGCTCTTTTCTTACAAGGATGTGAAAAAATACTGCTCAATAGATTCCCAAGAGTTACTCCTGAGTGCTCTGTATGCTGTTGTTCATTCTCTGCATGCTGCTGTTCATTCTCTGCTTGCTCTAATCCTCTCTGGACCCTGCCAAAGCACACTGCAGCTGGGAGCCTTCTAGCCCAGAACCTGCTAGAGAACATGGCTCTCTGCTGTTCAACGTGCTCCCTGGAGCTTCTCCCTTTTGCCTGAGTTGCACTAGCACTGAAAATCAGCTCTGACTTTGAACTTTCCTCTAACTGAACCTTAGAAGTGTCACCCCTGTGCCTAAGCAAACATTTCCTTTGTTGTTCTGAAGGATTCAGTTGGCAGGAATGAAAATAGTCCGGACATCACCTCACCTGGGACGCTACAAAGTGATGGAGAAGCAACAAGAGCTTTGGAGAAGGTAGGTAACTGTTCTAGGGGGGCCTGGCCTTTAGGAAGCTGCTCTTGGCCTTTTGGCAGGTTGACTGTTACCCTCCCAACAGGCAGAATGTCAAGCAGAAAAGCAAACGGTGGTGTTCATGTGGCTACTTCAATTCAGTTTTGACTGAATCATTCTGCTGGTGAAGGGTTTTCTGCTGTTAGGGACATTTGCTGGCTAGGATGCTAATGGATATCAGGCCTAAGCATCAAATTATTCAGGAAATAAAAATGAAATATACTCCCTGATTTTATAAAAAGGAAGAATTTTGTCTTCTGAGCCCCTGCCCCTCTGAAAAGCAGTTTCTTCTACAGCTTCATCTTTGTTCTTCTAACTGCAGGTTCTCTTCCTTCTTTGGGCCTCCCTCCCAACGCACCAGGAAAACATGGAGAGATGATGGCATGAATTCACTGGAGTTCAGGCTCCTTTCCAGGACAAAGCACCCCCTTTATACCAACATCACTGTGGACATTGGATATGTTCCCCCTTTGTACTAGGAGAATGGAAACAAGCCCAGCTTGGGCTCAGGATGGCAGCATGGATCTAGGCATCCAGCTTTGTGGAGCCTGCATCACCTAAGACTGTTTTGTCTTTCCTGCATTTGACTTCTAAGATGGAGAAGGAAAGGCTTCATGAGCAGGGGGTGACAGCTAATCCACAGGCTGGGGCTTGCTGTAAAAGCTGGTCAAAGCACTGTAAACCACAACTACTGAGCCAGACCCACCCCTCAGGCCCTGGGGGACCTCCCTGCCAATGAGCTGACCCAGGTTTTCTGGAACCTTTGTTCCAAGCTGGATAGCTCTGTCCTGCTGAATACCCAAGTGTTAACAGGGATGCATGATTCTGTCAGACAGGCCTACACATGACAGCTGTTGAGAAAGGTTTGAAGGCAGTTACAGTATTGTAAAGGTTTTGAGAATTTCAAAACAAATTTTGTGAATTTGAATTCAATAAATTGAGTTAGATGTTTAGGTGAAGAGTTCTACAATATTTGGTAAGTCAGTCTGTGGATAAACCAAGAATGACAACTACTAGTGGCCTGGGTAACAAACAAGTACTAAGTGTGGCCCAAAGCATTAAAAAGTGTGGACAGGGATTTCTCTCCCTGACAGAGTTGGGCACAGCATTTCCTTCCAGATCTCTCAGCCTACTGCAGAACTGAGACTTTCATTTTGCCACAGGACACTTCAGCAGTTCCACAGCAGTGAGGTGAGCTCCTGAAGGACAAGTAAAGCCTTTTGAATTCAAGGGAGTGTATTTATTGAGAGATGTTTGACATCTCACCCAGGACCATTGTTGCCCTGCCCTCACACATAAGCAGTTTTTCTTCAGGCTGGAGAAAAACTCCTCAGCTTTTCTCAGCAAGGCTGGAGCTGGAAGAATTCTTGTGCTTTTAATGAGAAAAGACTGGCCTATTCCTTTTGAAGTCACAGTGGCAGTAGCTGGCCTCCCCCCTGCAATAAGAAGTTTAGGAAGAGTTGCAATAACAGATTTTTTTTTATTTTTCGGGAGATGTAGTTCAAGTCCTTCCACTAGAGCAGCCCAAACAAGGACATTTTTGCAAATGTCCCAGCAGAAAGTGCATAGAAAAACACAAGGAGCTGTCCCCTCAGGTCAGGCTGTAGCTCCAGTCCTCACAGGAGGTAACTGACCCCATCAGTTAGATGCTGTCAAGAAAAACTTTCTTCTGTGCTACTGAAGAGCTCTTTCAAGCCCAGTGCCACAAACACTGTCACCCTTTCCAGCCACCTTAGGAGATCCTGGGTCCCGTGTTGACATCCACTGTGATGTTGATGTATAAAGGGTTATGTTCCACTGAGAGCAGGCTGTAGGAACAGGAGTTCAGGCCATCTGTTCTCCATGTTTTAGACACCTGACGGAGAAGACTCATCCTGAGGAGAAAGAAAGAGGAGAAACTCAGCATTGACAGGCATAGGGAAAGAGTTTCAAGCTCTTTCCCACTACTGCTAAACTTGCAGGCAGAGCTACTGCCATTTTCTATCTACTGGGAACATCCAGTCCTGTCTTTCTGGTCCTTAGCATGGACAAGCAGATGTGGGGAAAAAAGTCTTTTGGTTTAATCTCTGAAATTATATGCTCAGATTGTATCCATGTAACTGTAACTTTGGAAGTTTCTAAGGAACATCACCCAGGTCTCACATGGAGAACAGCTGCCAGCTGTAACCAGAGGTGTCACTGTCTTGGCCCCCACAGCCTCTGGGTACCATAAAGCAAAGTTTTCCCCCCCAGGTGCCTGGCTTCAGCCATCCACCAAGACATTGCAAAGTGGAAGTGTTGACTCACCTCTCTTTATTCTCCTCATTGCCTTGGTCTCGTGTGTGGAAGATCATGGTGTACCTGCCTATATCTGCAGGTGGCCTCACCACTGTCATCTTCTGTAGCTCAACTCTGCAAGAAGCAACAGTGCCATGAACAAGATGTCACCTCTGAACAAGCTTCCTGAATAAGCTCTTAAGGAAAAAAACAACAAACCCAACATTTGGAGACTGCCATGGAAGCAGAGAGAGCTGTAGGGAACTCATCTGCATCTTTTCCACAACCTGTTTAGCCAGAGAAATGGGGCTCAGAGAACACTTCTGGGGAACAGCTCCAGCAGGGTGACCTAGAGCCTCTTCTTTTGGAATCCTAGAATGCTTGGGTTTGAAGGGACCACTAAAGGTCACCTAGTGCAGCCCCCCTGCAGTGAGCAGGGACACCCTCAACAACATCAGGTTGCTCAGAACCCCACCAAGGCTGACCTTGAATGTCTCCAGGGATGGGGCCTCCACCACCTCCCTGGGCAACTTGTTCCAATGTTCCCCCACCCTCACAGGAAGAGCTGCTTCCTAATGTCCAATCTAAAGCTATATTAATATAAAACCATTACAAATTTATATATACATATATATTTATAAATAGATATATATAAAAATATAATTTTATAATTTTTTATACCATTATAAATTATTATTATAAAAACCATATCTTACTGCTACCTGCCCTGGCAAACAGGCCCTCCCCAGCTTTCTTGGATGCCCAAACAGAAGCAAGCAGCTCCTAGGGTAGACATCATGGAGAGCTTTAAGCACTTTACAACAGAAAACATTTACATTGTGTGCTCCAGTCTGTTCTGCCCCATATTAACCCAGGAGGTCTGTAGCAAGATTCCACATATTTTGCAAACAAGGTTTTGACTCCTGGAATAAATCCAATAGAATTGATAGTTCTCCACATTTAAAAAAACAAACAAAAAACGCAACAAAAATAAAACACCACCACAAACAAAAGAAACAAACAAAAGGCCCCCAAAAAAACCTTGTTTTCCTCTGCAAAGCTTCTATTCACATGCAGCAAAATGTATTTCTAAGACCAGTGCCAGCAACACTGAGCCCCAAGCATCGATTTAAGGGTTAATTTAATGACAAGGGAATTAAGGACTAGCCCAGGTCTCTTTATTGGTCACCTCAGCAACAAGAGACCCCCCTCTAGAGATTTCCAGTGATGGGTTAGGGCACTAAATGATCAAGCAAACACAGCTAATATTCTGAGAAGGCTGTGACGCACACCTTAGGACAGAAGCACTCCCGGTCGCAGTTGTTCGGGACACTGAGGGGATGCTGCCATCTGCTGACCGCGCTGAGGAAAGCTCCAAGAACCTCCGTCCGAGAAGCCCCGAGGCAGCCAAGCCTCCTGGCACCACTGCCACCGCAGTGCCCCCAAAGCCAAGGGCAGTTGCACCGTGCACCCTGGGTTTCTGCACAGCTGCAGTCACAAAGTGCCACACAGGAGCAAACATCACTTTGGATTCCGACCATTTGCCTCCCAGAGCCCCTCAGTGCTCACAGAGCACTGGAAAGCACAGCCCGCAGTGCTTTCTTTGCTCCTCAGCTGGAGCATTTCTCAGGATTCAGAGGCTACCAAGCCATCCCCTACCACTGTAAAAGGCAGCTCGCAAGAAATCACAGAGAAGTTTGTTTCCCTACCCCTAACTACACACCAAGTTGTGATTATAAGGGACAGAAATCCATGTCTCAAGTAGCTCTTTCAGCTTTCCTGAGATACACTTGACTTCATCAGTGGAATTATGTCCCCAAATACCTGCATATTTAAGCAGCTGAAAAGGTAAGCACTCAGTGACAGAGATACCCAAGTTGTAAATTGCCAGCAGAGCTTGCAGGGTTGTGTTTTTTTCCTGGCAGTGGGTTTCCCCCACCCCTTCCTTTGCTCACAGCCATACTAGATTAGAGGTTTCTTTCTAGGCAAAGCACAAACCACCAAAATAAAACTTTTGTTGACTTCTTCATCCCACTAAACTCTTGAAACTAACAAGTTTCTCCTACTTTGACAGGCAAAACTCATTTTAATAAGAGCCAGGGGGATATGCATTAGATACAGTCTTCCTAAAAAAATCAAGTTACTATTTTAGCTACAATCAACACCACCCACACACAAACTGAGCACTGCCTGGAGTAAACCATGGCAGACAATGCAAAAAAACCCAATCCCACCAAAACTCCCACTCTTGCCAAGTACTGGAACTCAATGTATTTGTGTCTCTGGTAAATCACATTCCAGACTGCAATTTTCTTTCCAATAATATTGCTTATCACCAATTTCCAAGTGAGAATATAAATACTGTGTGGCTGAGGAAAACCAAGACAACAACAAATAATAAAACCAGGCCCTCAGAAGTCTCTAACAAACCTCACATTCAACCAGTGATGCTGAGAGGAGGAGGACCAGGTCTCAAGCATGTCTGACCTTTGCAAAGTTCACAGCACTGCAACTTGCACTTCAAATCCTCACAGCAATAGTTTGGAATTGAAGGCTCCTGCTGTGTTCCACCTTTGGAAGTCACACCAGTTTTGCTTTGAAACAATTTTATTTTTTTCTAGATTATTATTATTATTATTATTTCTTTATTTTTTACCTGATTCGAAGGTCATCATCTTCTCCACCCCAACCCCAGTAGCTGTTAGAGAATCCATTCACCAGGGAAAACTGGTCTCTTGTTAGAGCAGTTACACCTCCAAAATATCCCTGGTACCGTAGCCTAGAAGGGAGCACACCAGAAGGGAGAATGAAGAATGAAAAATCAGGTTCTATCAACAGTGAAGTATCACCTTGAAACTCTGTCTTTTCACTTGTTTTTCACTGAGTTAAGATGCACTAATCTATGAGGCTGGGCTTGTTCTCTTCCTCTTCTCACCAAAATCATCCTCTGCTTCCAAAAGGAATTTATATACCATGCCTTTTTATCTTCTTACACCATTCTGCTCATTTTTTTTAGGATGTCCTCTTGTTGTTTTTACCCCTTTGGGTAGGCATTACAAACAGCCTCTACTGCACTGCCCCTGCCAGCCTCAGCAGCTTCACAGGGGCTGTGCACATGGCTGCAGATGGCAATTGGATGTCTAGATGGATGTGAATCTCCAGAGATGAGCAAACTGCCAGGGCTAGAAAGTGCCCATTATGGCAATTTACATGCCAGACAAGCCAAGGTGCAGTGCTTATTACTGTTATTAAAAGAATCTAATTTGAAACATACACACACACCCCCCAAAAACAAACCACCAACAACACACAAACCAACCAACCAACCAACACCAACCCACCACACACAGCTTCCCTCAGACTATTTTTTCCTGTTACAGCAGCACAGAATAATTGTGGAGGTTAAAGAGGCCTCTGGAGGTCAAGTAGTTCAACCACTCTTTTCAGAACAGGCTCTGCTAATTTAAAAGTTAGAATAACCCTTTACCTCACTCCAGACACCAGAATGATGACAGTGATCATTTGTACAGGTGGCCACGGGGCTAACCTCAGCTCTCTTTTGTCACAAGGTAGTCCAGAGAGATGAAGCATTATCCCCAAAGCCTGGTGTCAGGAGGAGGGGTAGATACCAGCACACATCTCCACCAGAAGAGGAACATTATCAGTAACATGGCATTTCCCAGTTGATGTTCTTTCCATATTCCCAGTTTCCTACCTGTAGCCAGTATTGTTCCTGCCAACTACAAGGTGCTTTGGTTGTCTGTCACACATGTAAATGTTATAGTCATTTTCTGGCACCAAATCCACATCATGGAAGATGAAACAGTCCCAGTTCTCTTCTTTCAGGGCCTCTAGGTATCCCACATTCATCAGTTTAGCTCGATTAAATTTGGTGCTGCCAGCCTGGGGAAGAAAATGGAAAACAAACCACCTCTGAAGAAGGTGTCAAACCTTTTGAAGCAGAACTGCATGGGATTCAGCAGAGTGGCCAATGATGCCCAGTGTTTCCTTGGCCTCTACAAGCACACAGAGATGCCCAGCCAGAAGTATGTGTGCTGCATGGTGCAACTCCACTGCTACTTCTGCTCCTGCCCTGGAGCTCCCATCAGGCTACATAACAAAAGAGCAGTAAACAGTTTAGGAACTGGCACTCTACCACTGTCTGCAAGGCTTATGTTGGTTTTTAACTTTAAAGCTAAAACCAAAAAACCTCAAAAAACAACAACAAAAAAAGAGCCCTAGAAATTAATTTCCAGATGTCAGAGCACCTTCCACAGATAACTGATGCTTGTCCACTTGGTTCAGAGAACAGCAATGCTCAGAGAGTTTGTTGTGTTGCCTTCGGTTACACAGTAGGTGGCAGAATGGGAAATAAAAAGCAGGTTTCTTCATTTTTAATTCCTGAGTTTCTTTCTAAGTGGTTTCCTTTCTGTGGTTATTTTTGTTTGGTTTGTTGTGCTTGTGGCTTTTTTGTTGCTTTAGTTTCGTTTTGTGCGTGGGGGGTTGTCAAGATTCACCCTCTAGGGATCAGAAACTCACTCTTTTGAGTTTTTTTCATAGAAGAGTTTCATTAGACCCACTGTCCAGCCTTTGGGTATGCATATCTACATGGACAGGCTAAAGAAAAAAGCTTCCCATCTTCCAAGTAAAAGATCTGCTACCAGTTCATATTCAACACTGCTGCTCACATCAGATAAAGCTTTCATACTTCTATATTATCTGTGTGACAGCAGCCATTCTCCACCTCACATATTCAATAAAGAATGTGTGCCTGGTCTCCCAATGACTCCTTGCTAATCTGCCTGCTAGCTGGGCTGAGCCAGTACATGGACAGTTATGGTACATCCTAATGCAGAAAAAAACCCCCTGTTTTTTCACTCTACAAGCCACATGATGACTCTAAACAATGGAAGAACAGTTTATTGCACTGGAAGTATAGATTCTGCCATGACTTTTATTGCTGTTCTGCTGTGCCATTGAGCAAAAGCGTTAAGCTTTCACCTAGAATGCACTGCCTCCTACTGGTTAATTCACTTTAGCCTCAAACAGAAGGGAAAAGAAACTGTACGATCACCCTTTCCTCCTGCTGCCTGAAACATCTGTATAGACTCAGAACATAAGTAATGATAATAAAAGAAAGTAAACACAAAAATTCAAGAAAAAAAAATAAATCTGAGTTTACTCAGATTTACATACTGCCCAGATGTGCTACCAGCAACAGCTGCAGTGCAGCACTGCAGCCCTGAAGACATAGGAAGGGTTTGAAGCAGACTTGGGGGGTTTCAGGCAACAGGATTCCTCAGGCTGCAGCCCCCTGACACCATCCCCAGCCAGAGGCCTGTCTGCCCTCACCTGGTGGATGACGTAGATGCCATAGTCCAGCTGCTGCCTCTGCAGGAAGGGGTGGAGGTGCTCCAGGAGGTAGAGCAGGTGCCTCTCGCGGTTGCGGTGCGGGATGAGGATGGCCACGTGATGCAGGGCTGAGCACTCCGTGGGGTGATAGCGACCCCCCACCACCTGAGGGTTCTCCTTCTGCACTTCTTCGAGTGTGAGAGATGCTCTGAAGGTGAGTTTGCTGGCACCTCCTGGAGAGGAAGCATAGGGAGCTTGCCTGAGTTGTTTCTGGTAACTGCTGGCACAGTCACCTCATGAGGCACTTGGTAATCAGCATCAGAAAGCCAGGCTAAAGTCCCGAGCAGAATCCCTGCCTTTCCAAGAGAAAAGGAGTGCTACATGGACATTACATGGGCAGTGGAAGGAGAATATTGTGTTTAGATGCTTAAACTGATTATAGAGCAGTGATAATTAAAAAAAAAAATAAATCAAAAATCTCCAGAGAAGTTCCAGCCTCCTGTGGGAAGACTGTCCAGGGCAAAGCAAAGAGGGAAGTGGAACAAAACATAAAACTGTGGCCATAAGAAGTCATCTCTACTGACAGCATGAACATGAATTAAAAATTATCCATTTAAGGTAAAATGTACCAAGGCTTTCTGTAGCAAAATGAAATTTTTATCACTCCTCCTGCACTGAGCTATCCTCCCAGCCCCTGTGGACTTGGCAAGCCAATGGAAGAGAACACCACAGGCAACTGGGGCAGCTACAGCCACAGTGCATTTATTTAAGCAAACACATCTTGGGGGCAGAGGTGGTGACATGCAGCTGGACAGCAGCTTTTTGGACTACATCAGGGAAGAATCCAGCTTCCCAAACAAATCCCTCATCAGTTTCACAATAAGGAAGAGAAAGATGGCAATGACATGATCACAGAATTGCCTTGATTGGAAGAGACCTTTGAGTCCAATCATTAAGTGATCTTAACATATCCCTCAGCACTACAAAACTCTTAAATACCTCCAGGGATGGGAAATCCACCACTTCAGTGGGCAAGCCATTCCAGTGTCAGATAACCTGTTCAGTAAAGGAATTCTTCCTAATATCCAATATAAACTTCCCTTGGCACAACCTCTTGTCCTATCACTTGTTACTTGATTGAAAGCCCACCACCTCTCTATACCCTCCTTTCAGGTAGTTGCAGAGAGTGAGAAAGTCTCCCCTCAATCCCTTCATCCAGATCATTAATAAAGATGTTATAATACTGGAAAGCAGAAACTTATTTGAGCCTTCATGATAGGTAGTGCTAACCCCAACATAGCTGTGAAGTCTTTCAGCTGTCAAGATGGAGAGGCAAAAGTACATGTAATAATGAAAAGGAAAAAAAAAAATGAGGAAAGGTGAAAAGACGTGGCTGAGATAGTTTCCTTTGGAAAAAGCAAAAGCTGCATGCTTGAGTAAGGCAGAAAGAGAAAATCATTACTTACTTCCCACTGGCAGGCAGGTGTGAAGCCCCATGCTGGGAATAGAGCTTCAGCAGGTACAGCAGTTGTTGGGAAGACAAACACTACCCATGAAGAACATGCACAAACCCCCCCCCACTTCCCCTGAGCTTTTGTTGCTGAGCATGATAAATGTTATGATCATATGGTATGGAACATCCCTTCACTCAGTTGGGGTCAGCTGTTCTAGCTGTGTCCTCACCTCTTGCTCACACCCAGCCTACCAGGTGTTTGGGGGCCAGGGAAGAGAGAGACTAAGCCTCAGGAGTGTGCAAACACTTCAGCAGCAGTGAAGCCATTGCTTTGGTGTGCTACCAAAGCTGCTTCAGCCAGAAATGTGAAGCACAGCACAGTATGAGGCTGCTATCCCAGATACCCAGCACAGACACCCTATGCCACAGTCACTTCCTCACCTGGAAGTTCTTACTGCAACTAGTTGCACTGTATTTGTGTGATAGAAGTGTCTGACTGCACAACAGCTAAAAAGAAAACCAACTGATCAGCAGCAAAGCAGATGTGGCTGTTAGCAGGGAGTGGAAAGCAGCACCACTTACGCAAGTATGGAGACAGAGTTGGGCAGGGACCATGAAATGGCTTCACCGTGGGAACTGTTGCAATGGATTCCATCTTCTCCTCCTTCTGCCTGTCCTCCAGGCTGGGCACCTTCCTGAAATGCTCCATCATGCTCCTGACTTTAGACATTTCCTCACTGGAGTCCACAAAGTAACTGAATGTCGCCCATAGCACCATCAAACACAAAGTGACAAGCACCAACATTTTGAACTTATAGAAGAGGTGAAGGACATACAAGCTCAAGGCCATGGCTCTCCTGATGTTTCCTCTGCTCTGATGCCAAGGCAGGCCACTGTGTGGGGCTGAAAACAAAGGTCCTGAGAAGAATGTCACAGTAAGGAAGGCAAGCTGGAGGTAGGGAGGGCTGCCACTCTTCCTCTGGCTTCACAATTCATGAAGCCACAGTGCTGTTTGCTCTTTGTGTGTTCAAAAAGATGATTGACCTGGGGAGGAGGGAATAACAAACCAGAAGCATTAGTTTCTACCACTATCCACTGCCTTCATGAAAACAGCTTACAACAAAATGAATGGAGCAAGCCAGAAACTAAGACACCAACCTTTGGACTCAGCTCAGCCACAAACCACCTGCATGATTTTAGGCAAATCCCTTTCCTGCTCTGTTCTCCACTCTCAGTTTTTTGTTTGTTTGTTTGTTTGTTTTTAAATCAGGAAGTGATTTACCACCCCAAGTTATGTCTGTATATAGGGCTTGGCAATACACAGATTTTACTACTGTTCCTATCAAAATTAACAGCTGCAAGGCAAGAGATTCTGATGGCTACAAGTAAAGTTAGCTGAACTAAAACACACACAAATCTCTGCAGAATTAAACTGTTTTCTTCTGGAGGATTATTATTGCTGCTACACTGTTGTGCGTAACACAGTGGGACAAATACTAAAGATAATGTACATGGAACAGGCTGGATCAAAGAAACACAAACATGAGAAGCTGTTTTATATATGTTCATCACCTTTTAATAGAAGTGTGGTGGTCCTGCATATTTTCAAGCCAAAGATTGAAATGGACCAGTATTTCCCAGTATTTCAATACTCCAGTATTTCCCTTATTAAGGAATAATAATTAATACTACAATCAACCATTCTCCAGAGGCAAACTGCAGGACTAGTGTCCTGAAGATCACAATGTCCATAAGCCCCATATACTATTTTCTTTTAACCACTTTTTTTTTTCAAGTACTCCTGCAAATGCTTTTCCTCACAGAACCTGTAGGATATAGCTGAAGTACCTAAACAATAGACAAAAAACACTACTGGGAACATGGGCAGACAGAAGCAAGGGGACCAAGCAACAGAAAAAGAGGGAAGAGGAAAATACCAATTAAGAGTAGAGGGGGATTCACTTTCCAGCAAACAGGACGTTGGTTTGCCCAGGAAAATATATGACAATAATCACTGGTTTACAGTGAAGAAATTTTATTCAAAAAGTTTGAAGAGGGCTCAAGAAGAAAGTGGATTAAACCCAGTTAAAAATCTCCCCATATTTCTAGAGCCTGAATTCAATCAGTTTCCCCAACAGGAGTGTAGGAAAAGCCCCCTAACTAAACAGGAAAATAAAAGTAAGTAGAAGGAAATTCAATTTTGCTGAGTCTTGCTGGCAGACGTGTCACAATAATATAAATTATCAGCCATGGTGCCCTGGGGTGACAGCAAAAACATCATATGGATACACACTTTGAGTTCAACAGTTGCAGCTTTTAGCTCAACTCCAGAGCAGCAACAGGATGTTTTCCAGCTGCAACATCAGTGCATGCCTCTCAGCACAGCACTGCTTCCTAGTTAGCTGTCACCACACCAGGGAAGGCATATACTGAAAGATACTGAAATTAACATGCAGGTAATTGCTATTAACAGGTGTTTGCTAAAAAAAAAAAACAACACAATTTTGTATATTCACAGCCTTCCACTTCACTGGACATGGACTGCATTCTTGTAAGAAGACAGTTGCTTACCTCTGATACTCTCATCTAGTGCAAATGGGCTGTCCTCCCTAAGATATTTTTTTTCCACAAATAAAAAGTTAAATTAAGGATGCATTGAAAAAAAAATTCTTCCTACTCATTAGGTGACATCCCTCACACAGCAATCTCCTTTGGCAGCTTTGCAGGCTTCCTTTCTAAGCAGCTGCTACTAAAAGTTCACAGTACTTGTTTCTGACAAATACTCAGACCACACTACTGTCAGTGTGAATTATTTCCCATGATAACTAAAACTACATCTCCACTGAATTCTGTGGCAGTGACAGAATGTTGTTCTGGCTTAAAATAGACTTGAGCACCTCAATGGAGAAGCATTAACATGCATGCACAATCACAACTGCCACTTCCAACCCATCACCATACACACAGGAGGACAGAATTCACACCTCATGAGCTTGCAGTTCACTATGTTGATGTTTTCTATGCAGAATGGAGTTTGTATTTCAAAGTCTGGAAAGCATGTCTGATTCCACTAACAAATGGTGAAGAAGTGCACCTGCATGAATGGACACAGCTGAGAAACACAGTGGAGAGCTAGCACTTTTATGGCTCCCACCAAAGATGGAGAGCTCATGAACTTGAGGACATTAACTGCAAATAAAAGAGCAAGAGAGCTTGGTGAAAAATGCTAGGCCCAGGGCCCCCTGTTAAAAAGCCTCACTTTTACAATTCAGAGTTGTAATACATCCATAAAATTATTACTAACTGAACAGCCTTAACAAAATACTGCCTAGAACAGCCATGCAGCATCTTCTCCAACTTTAATAAAGCCCAACAATTATTCTGCATTTCACAATGCAGAATAGAACAGATGCTTGGCACTTCATAACTTCCATTTGATAAAACAAAACCCTCACAAATTAAATACAAGTTGAGGATATGCAAATCACAATCAGGGCACACTCTGACCATTATCCAGATCATTCATGACACTGTTAAAGAGGACTTGACCCAATACTGACTCCTAGGGTACACCAATTGTTACTGGCCTCCAACTAGACTCCATGCTGCTGATAACCACTTTCTGGGCTTGGCTGTTCAGTTTTCAAACCACCTCAATGTCTGCTTCTCTAGCAACAGCTTAACTAGAATTATCTTACAGAAGAGAGCACCAAAGGCCTTCCTCTGAAGTCCAGGTAAACAATATCCACTGCTCTCCATTTACCAGGACAGTCAATTCATTGTAGAAGTTCACCAAGTTGATCAAGCATGACCTCCTCTTGGCAAATCCATGCTGATTACTCCTGGTGATTTTCTTGTCCTTTATGTGCCTGGAAATGACTTTTGGGATTAGCTGCTCCACTGCCTTCCAAGCTATCAAGGTGAGGGTGACCAGCCTGTTCCCTGGGTTGTGCTTCTTGGCCTTCTTGAAGACAGTAGTGACATTTGCTTTCCTCTGGTCTTTAGCACTTCTCCTAATCCCTGTGATCAAAGACCATCAAGATTAGCCTTGAAATGACAGCAGCTGGCTCCCTCAGCACTCCTGGGTGTACCCTGGCAAGTAAATCCTCTTCTACCAAGATTACATCTTCCTTTGTCCAGCCTTTCACACTGGTCTCTAGAACCTGGGATTCCTAAACTTCAATCTTGCTGGTAAAGACTGAGGCAAAGAAGACATTCAGTAGCTCAGCCTCCTCCATGTCCTGCAAAACAACTCAGCAACTGGCTGACATTTTCCCTTGTCTTCCTTTTGTTACCTATGTACATACAGTAAGTCCTTCTTGTCATCTTTGATATCTCTAAATCACAGCTGATGTATTGTTTGGGTGGGAAAATAGACCGCTAGTCAGACACTAAAACGTGTGCAAACAATAATTTGATTTAGAAATAAACAAATCTTACTTTAAATATTAATCTCCAAGATGGTTGAAAAGTAATTCATTATTTTATACTTCATAATTCACACTGACTAACTCCCAAATACTAGTGGGGAAACATCTATGGTGCAACTAAACTCTTCTTACAGCTCTCACACCTTATTAGCTGGGTCTGACCTTCATCAAAGGTACCAAGAAACTTTCACAGGAACATAAACTACAATTCTTCTTGTGAAATCAATTCTCAGTGAAGCATAACCAAAACTAGTTAAGCAAGTTACAGCTTACTAGAAGGTCACAGCACTTTAGGCCAAAAGGTTAAAAACACCATTGGTACTCATTTCCAAATCCATGAAAAAAGTAAACAAAAAACCAAATCGAACATTGGCCAGAATACCAAAATTAATGAAAAATGCAAGAAGTTTCCATCTGTGGGGACATACTTGTATCTAGATGGACAGTGCAAACACTTTAAAATAGATCCATGATCATACTGAGGCACAAAAACCCTGCATGGTTTGTGTTCCTCAACATCATATCTGTACCAGTAACTGTTCCTGGAGACTCCAGCTTGGCTGCCAACTTGAGTTCTGCAGCCTGCTGGTTTTTTTGCAATACACACACAGCCCTACTTGCTTGCTCCAAGGTTCCTACCACTGCTCAGAATAAGCTACCTGCAGGAGCCTGGCACAGGCTGCCCAGAGAGGTTGTGGAGTCTCCTTATCTGGAGACACTGAATGCACTGCCACAAGACTTATTTTTCATGTGTTTGTATTGAAAACAATTCACCCTGTATGGAACACCTGCAGGATACTTCCAGAGACATGGAAAATGAATTTTCAATTTACACAGGCTAACCTGATGTCTCTACCTGTGTCATACTGCCCAGTATGGACAGGTTCCTATTATGCAGGATTCTCCAGAAGCCCCTGAAACTTCCTCAAGCTCATGCACAAATTCCATAGAACAGGTTCAGCAGCTAAAAGGCTTCACAAAAGGCAATGAAGTATGAAAGTCCCTTTGACCTGTATTTACCAGATATGTACTGTGGAGACTATTATTTAGTATTTTATCTAGGCCAAAAATCAAAAGCAGCAATGGGTTAGCTCTGAGAGTATCATGAAGCAGTATAGCAATTTTCATTAAACCCTCTAATAAATAAATAAATACTTTAGAGCTGACAAGGTAGTCACTGTACAGCATGAGCTTTTTCTATGTAAGACAGCTCAAGTTTTACAAGAGTCTAAAATCACGTTCATTTCACAAGTATTTCCTTCTTTCCAGCAGATTAGTTTTCTAGTAGGGCATTCAGCTAATAGTTTTTAACACCTCTTTTATGCAACACTTTTATAATCCTATTACCACAGACAAATGGTGATGTCATTGGCTATAAAAAAACCCCAACAAAACAAGCAAAAGAAACCCAATCCTCAGACAAGCACCCTTTCCACTTCTCAGGATATTAAGCCAAACTGAAGCAACAAGCACATTAAACTACTGACTGCTGCTGCCACAACCCTCCTTTCTGGAGGTCTCCCAGCACAGCAGAGCCAGCACAGGGACACTCAGGCATATCTTGACAGTGCACTGTGCCAGAAGCCATAGTGCACACAGCTAATTACTTTAGCAAACCATCTGAGTGGAAACAAAGACTCAAGGCTTTGCTCCTAAAAGCAAACCACAATTTGTATGAAGAGCTTGTTTGAGATCTCTATTAGAGATGCCATTCTTCTTACAGAGATCAAGCAGCCCACCCTCTTGCCCATGTGGGGAAGTCCAGCTGCTTCCACTGCCCTTCTCTTTGCTACTGCCCAGACCTACCTGCTGGTGCCAGCAGAAGCATGGCCTTTATGCAAGTGTGTTTCAACTCACCTGCCTTACTAACCAGACTTTTCACAAAGGGTTACTTGCTATCAGAAGGTTGTCCCTCCTTGGGGCTTCTTCCACAACACTGCCCCTTAACACTCCTGTAGCAAGCTCACAGAATCAGCAGGCTAACAGCCACCTCTTGTTTCCATCTTGCCCATCTGGGGCTCTCCTAGGCTACCAGGGCAGAGCAACTCAGTGTTAGCTGTGCTGGCTGAGCTCTGCTCTGGTACACAGCTGCCAGGAAGGGTTTTGCTGCCAGCCTACCTAAGCCTCCTCCCTAGATACTGTAGATTAAACCAACAGACAGACACTTCCCCTTGGTAGGGCTGCACCTACGCTAGAAGAATTTACAAGCACACCTATGTCTGGGAAGGAGGGATTTTTCTCATCATTCCACTAAGACTGATAATGACAAAACCCCAGAGAAAGGCTGAGGTGTAAGCACACACAGGGCACACAGCTAAGGACTGTACTAGAGGTGGGGAGAGAAAGAACAGCTACAGCTTCATGACAAGTGTTGTGTTTGCTGCAATTCAAGCCTGTTTGAACTCTATGCAATACATACATACCAAGCAGGCAGGGATTTCAAAGCTTCCCCAGTAAGCCTCCTCTGTGCCACAAAGGTCTTATTTAATTATAAGACTGAACAAGAGTTTGGAATAATATTTCCTTTTGGAGGAATACTGCCTTGTTTCAGACAGTAGTGTAGAAAAAAAACCCTTTAGGTCTGGCCAGCCTTTTAACTGGTCAGCCACAGTCACACCAACCTGGATCTCAACTGTCACTGTCTCACTAGTCCCCAAATTCCACTTTCTCAGCCCTGACATCAGTTCTCAAGCAAAGCTGGGGTTAGCTGGATGAGGAGGCAAGCAGCATTTCTGGCAACCTTCTGGGATTCTTTCTCTACCCATCCACTGAAGACTGTCAGAAGACCTGCTTCCACGACTACCAGGTGAAACATGGTAGCTCAGCTTCCATTTGAACAGGAACAGTTATTTCTAGGATGATAATCCACATTTCCAGGCAAGAACTTGTAACATTCTACAAAGTAGCTCAAAACAGATCATTTTAGAGGAAAGGTAGGAGTTACAAGTTAACAGACAAAGGTGCATTTGTGGGCTCTGACTGGAAAATAGCCACTGCCAGCTAAAACATTCCAGCTGTGTCAATACAAACAGGTGTGCTGGCTTCACACTCTTTTTGTTATTTATTACTTGATAACTCCTTGATACTCAATGTAAAGAGTAAAAGCAGTAGCAGCTCCAACTCCCTGAATTACGAGCTAAAAAAGATAAGGAATATGTAACACACCAGGAAATAACCTAGATATTTACCTTACATAAATTATTGTCTCCATCACAGATAAAGTGATTGCAACAGATGTAAATGAGGAAAGGCTTGGCAGGCAAATAAAGTAAATCAATTTCATACAAAAGGAACATGAGAGCAGAAAAGCACTGAAAGAGGACTCTCCATACACCTTTAAATATGACATGCAGGACAGAGAAGAAAATAAGAGTGTCTAAGTTATCTCATCTATCCCCAAAAGGGGCCACCACTGTTCTTCCACTTAATTTACCCCAACTGAAGAGTTTAATTCCAGTGTTCCAACCTGCTTTGGTTAACAATCAGAGTGCTGAACAACTTCCTCCAAGATGGAATTCACTGGACAAAAAGTCTCTTTGTGTAGGTACAAGTGAAGTTCATTGTCCTTTGATAATCTGCCAGCCAGCCACCCAGACACTTTCTCATCTTCCCCCCCACCCCCAACAGGGACAGGAGGAGACAATAAGATAAAGAACTATCATGGGTCAAGATAAAAGACAGGGAGATCACTTACTAATTACCCTCACAGGTAAGACAGGCTTCACTTGTGGAAAATTATATTGCAAATGAAAAATAGAGTGGGATGGTGAGAGAAAACCTACAATGCCTCACTTCCAGTCCCTTCTTCACAGGTTCAGCTTCACTCCTTCATTCCTGCTTCCTCAAATCCCACACCCCACAACAGTGCAGGGGAATGGGGTTAGGCTATAAAAGCTCCTCTCTGCCATTGCTACCTGTTTGATTTGTGGATTTGGAATCCACAACGAAGTCCCTGCTGCAACTTGCACAGCCCTGCACTAACACCACTGCCAACACCTTGCCACCTACAGCATTTCATTAGCTGAAGCAAAATACTGACTGAAAAGTGGTTTAAAATATATAGAGCATTGCTTAAAATGAAATCAGGTAAAATATTAGTGATTATTCATACCTATTTACTCAGATGATTAGTAATTTTCTGACTACTAGTACACCCAGGTGGCAGAGCCCTCTCCATCCATCCTGTACCTGCTGCCACAGCACACACCTGTGAGCTTTGTTGTCCTCTAGAGATGTCCAGAATAACAACTAATCACTTCTACCACCTCAAATTAACCAACTGACACTTTCTGACTGGTCATCTAGGCAGTCACTGCTACCTGGCATAGCTACCCTGCCATAGCTATACAAATTATCTTCAGGTAGACAAACTTGCAGCAACAATTTCACCAGTGCAGAAGTAACTTCAGTTGACATTTTCCCTTAATACAGTGTCCTAGAGGAATCTGGGAATCTGGAATTCTTCAAGCATTCCCCTGGTTCCAGTGGCTTTACATCTGTCTCAAACACTCCACTGCAGATACAGAGCTACTTTTAACAGACAATTTGGTGAGCAAGCAGTAGACATTTTTATAGTTACATTTCCCTTCTAAAACAGAGGCCCAACCCTTGGCAAAAAGCACCTAAAACATCCCATTATGATTTCTGAGATTACCAAAGGAAAGGCTTAATGGTTTCCTTACTGAGCACAGAGCCTTTGCTGCAAATGACCCAACACCATTACCAAACACAGGCCAACTGGATGAGTGCTACTCCAACCCTCCAGTACAGTTTTCATTTTCCTAAGATGCAGCAAACTCTGATTTTATACTAGGAAATGCAACCTAACATCTCCGGGCCAAGAAACACATTTATGAATGGCCTCTCTTGTTACACAACTACAGCTGAGCCACTGACCTCACTGGAAGAGACACAGCACTGCCAGACTGAGGGCAGAGAGATGGAGCAAGGAGTACAGGAAACAGTCCTGGCACTCCCTGAAACTACCTAACTGCTCACCACAGAGGTGTTCTTCAAAAATTCAGCACCATTTCAAAACATCTTCCCCCAGAGAATAGAGGAATACCCTGAAAAACAGCACATGGTAAAACAGATTTCTGTGACCACAGGAATCTCATGTATTGGAAAGCTAAGGTCATAATTCAACTCAGCAATACCCCATCTTTTTCTGGGAGCTGCTGCCTTGCTGGAGTAGATGCCACATGTCACTGAACTTGCCACTTCAGAAAAATAAAAATAACCAACCAAAAAAGCCCCAAGTAAACAAAAAACACCCAACCAACCCCTCCCCAAATAACCAAACCACCAAAGAAATCCCCCCAAACCCTCAGCACATTTCTGGTCAGATTCCCCAATCAAATCTCCCCAGCACAAAAAAAGAAAAAGCTTCCAGTGGAAGCTTTCTTCAGCATAAACAGAATGTACTTTTGTGTGTGTGTGTGTGTGTGTGTGCAGTATTATCTCAGTAAGGATTACAAATGATTAGCACCTACTGCAAAGACCATTATCAACACACTGTGTAGATGGCATTATTTTGTTAAACTATTAAATGGCCAAGCCCTTTTTCTTGGGAAACCACATCTATGCAGATTTTCAACCAATCTGCAGGTGGATTTTTATGTGGGAGAAAAGTTGCAGACATACAATTCAAGTGCTCTTTCTAACTCACAGCCTTTGGAAGTGTAATGGCCTAGAACAGTGTTTGACAGGATTCAAAACTGTTTCAACAATTTCAGTGTAAACAAACAACAAATAATTTTAATCAAATACTTCTGGAAATAATCCTAGAAAAATACCCTCCCAAAGATCAGGATACTCTTTAAACCTTCTGAACAAGAAGCACAGTAACATTTCAGGCAGCAGGAGAGAGTGTCACTCTCACATACAGTTAGTAATTTGTTTCCCCTATCTCATGAACTATTGATGAGCAATCTGAAAAACCAAAGGTGAGATGTGATGTGGACTCCTCCTCTCCTATTCCTGCTACAAAACTCTTCCTCACCCAAACAGACTCCAGCTCTTTCCAGGAACCAGAGTAGGGGAAAGCAGCTCCTTTCCAACCCTTCACTTCTCATTTCTGTGCAAGTCTTACCTCTCCCCACCTCACTGATTAATGAAAATGGCTCCAAGAGATCAGAGCTCAACCAGACTGAGGGGCACACAAGATTAGCACTAGGGGTGCCCCAGCAACACTGCATGAGAAAAAAAATGGTATTATTTACCACAGTGACTCTAACTGCCTGCAATTCTATCAGTTTAAAAGTATTGCCAGAAATGTAATGCATAACTTTATTCCGCAGTTGACTGACAAATAAATATTACCAGGATGCTGCTCCCAGCAGCACAACTGCCTAAATGTTAAAAAATACTATCTTCAAACTAGCAAAACCCAAGTTCACCAAACTCAGTTCATGGAACTTAGATTCAGGATCAGATAAAAAATAGAAATCAAGCACCCCTCAACTTGTAGGTTTTTCTACATATTAAGAGAGAAGAATGTGGCAACTCAGAGAGGGAGGGGAAACAAAACCCACAAGCCTTACAAATTTGAAGAGATTTCTTCTAAGTGAAAAGTATTTGTGAAAATGAAATATAGCTGTTACAAAAATGACAAGGAAATACCCACATACATCAAGAGTTTCTCAAGAAAACTCGTTTACAGAAACAGCATCTTGGATGAAAGCTGATACATTTCACAGTGTTAAAGGTTCATGAAACATTTAAGTTGAATAGTGCCAGAGTGTAATACAAAACCCCAAAGCCATGCTTTTCAGTGTTCTAAATTTAGTCAGAGAGTTGTAATTAACAGAAGACTTACAAAATAGTCACTGAGCCACAGAGAAAAGAAAAAAAACTGACCCTGGCTGTCCCTTGGGAACTTTCTTAACAGCTAAGTGAAAAGGTGGAAAGAAGTTAAATCCACAACAGTTGTTAACTCTGAGACAAACAGGCAGTAGTAAGAAATTGAACATATATATTCTTCTTTTTGACTATTACTACCATGGTGCTGTGAAAACCTTCAGTCAGCGGGGTTTCCAATCATATGAAGAGCCACACTTTAAAAAGCATTTGTGTTACGACTCGGAAACCAAATCCTCTCAAGTACTCTCACTAGTAGCCCCATTTCTGCTTCTCCTCAAGCCCTGCGGACACATTACCATCATCCCCTGGGGCACTTTGATCAAAGGAGAGCTCCCACGAACCTGGGCAAGTCTCCTCGAGCCCTCTGATCGCTGCTCCGGCTTCTCCGAAATCACATCAAGAGCAGCGAGCGTGTCAGTTTACGTCTCAGCAGTGAGAAAATCCGAGCGAACAGCAGAACTTGTCTGTGCTCCAGTTCTTCCATGGGTGAAATCTGACAAAACAACGCCAAGTACCCAAGTTAATTCACCACAAAACCGCCGAAAAGCTTTCATTAAATGCCAACATCAGCGCGCTCCATCCCTCCTCCCGACTCAGAAACTCTGATCCCCACACTGTCACTTCTTCCACCCGCAGTGTAATGTCTCGCTGTGAAACTGCTCCCCACCATGCCAGGAACCCTCCACTCCGAGGAATCACGCACCGGCAGATTTATTTGCGGGATGACACCCCCCCCGTCCTGCCTCGGATGCTCACGAGAGATGAGGGCAGAAAGATCCACTCGGGACCCAGGGGCCGGGCTGGAAGCGCCGAGACCAAGTTTTCTCCTCCTAACAGATGCTCAACTGGATACGCACCGCCAGCCCCCACCCCCGCGTTCTTACGCCGAGGCCCTGCCCGGAGCTCGGTTACTCCCGGCGCTCCCTCCGCAACTCACCCCACTCCCTCACGCACTGTCGCCGCCGCAGCCTGTGTGTGAGGGGGTGGGAGCAGCTCCCCGACACGTTCTCCCCCCTCAGTGTCACTCACACAGGGCGCGGCCGCCGCCAGCTCCCGGCCTCAGGGCGAAGCTCCTCAGGGCGAAGCTCCTCAGCCCGTTCCCGCCGCGGCCGCGCGACACCGCTCGAGCGACCGATCCTCCCCCCCCCCGCCCCGCGCGCGATACCGACCGACCGACCGACCGATCGGCCGGCCGACCAACCAACCGACCGACCGACCGCTCTCCCCGCGCGCGCCACCGGCCGAACCACCCGCTCCACCCGCGCGCAGGCGCCTCCCCGCCCGCCCGCGCGCGCGCCCCCGTTCCCTCTCCGCCCAGGCGACGCGTGCCGGGGTGGAGGGGCGGGACTCACGCGCGCGAAAGGCCCGGGCCCGCCGCTCCGACTGCTGAGGCGGGGGGAGGTGGCGCCTCCCTCCCCANTATCAGCGCAGGTCATAGGTAGCCGGCGGCTCGGCGTGCCCAGAGTGTCCCGGTGTGGCTGCCGGGACTGCGCCAGCTCCCCGCGGGATGGCAGAGACGCCTGTGGTGGATTGAAGTCGTCGTGGGGTTCGGAGGGTCGCGGGCATCGAAGCATTTGCGTTGTGAAAAGCGGAGTTTCTCTTCCTCTGCAGATGGATCATGTTCAGCGCTCACAGGGAAACGAGATGGAGCTTGGCAGGAGTTCAGAGAATCTCAGGAATCAGAACTTCAGATGCCTTACTTCCAAAACCTCATTGCTGAGGAGAGGGGAAGTTGCTCCTCTACCTTTAAAATCGAATCGCAAAAGAGCTTTTTGTTTGAACCCTAGGAAAGTGCAAATAAAACCCGTTCAAGTGTGCGTGCCCACCTGCAGGTAGCTGAAAGCGTTGATGTGTTTTACTGTTTGCTCATTGTCTGACAAAAGCCTCAAAATCAAAGGTGTTTTTGCCTGCAGTGCACTGTGTGGAGTAACCAAAATAAATTATGGATGTGGATACTCCAAAATTAAGAGACAAAGGGGTAGTTGTGCAGTAAAACTGTACGAGTGACCCCGTTTCCAATGGTATCTGACACCCACATCCATACCCAGGTTTTATTCTGGAACTGTCAAATCCAGCCCCTGCTTGCTGATTGTCATCACACGTCAAGGCAGCATCTGCCTCAAAGAACCAGAGCTATAGATACAGAGTCAGTGACAGGTATCTTGGTCTGTTGGCACAGCCAAGAGTGTATTGGCATCATCCGGCTTGTCAGTCCACGTCTATGCCACAGATTTAATTAGCATCTAGCTTAATTACCAACACCCACAGCCAATCATCCCCACTCATCCTACAGGACAGCAACGAGTGAACGACGAGCCCTGGAATGTACAAACGTAACTGATACAAGCATGTCCATGTTTTCCTCCACAAGTGTTCTTTTCTGGCAAATCTAGTATTTGTCAAACTTTATTTGATCAGGTTTCTCACCTCTGGACTAGATGCTGCACCTGTTCTGAAAAATAAAACCTTCTTGTGCACCTCATGGGAACAGAGTTTGTAAGGGTCCCGAGTCTGGTGTCTCAAAAATGATCTATCTTTAATCTTTTACTAAGCAAAACCTTTGTTTCCCTACCTCAAAAATTCAGATTATCCTAGGTGAGATCTTTAACTGTTGATTTTAATCTCACCTGGAGAATATGTCAAAACACAAAGTTACCCAGAGCATCAGCCATGTATCCCTGGGCTCCACACCACAGGCAAATAAAAGCTGTTTCCCAAACATCCCAATAACCCGAGGTTTTTCAAAGTGCCCTTTGCTGAGCAGGTTTCAAAGCCCTGCAGGTTAGTTTCCTATTCACACAGACAGCAGTGATCCGAAGTAAAATTGTTCCATAGCAGTGTACAGAAGCAGTTTTTCTTGGAGGTGGGTATAAAGGTGATGCTCTTCCCTGCAGCAAGTGTGAAGGCAGCCTTTCTTCCCTTATCTCCAATCCTGCAGCTTAAACACTTTTACCTGATAAATGAGAGCAATTTGCCTGATGCAACACGAGGTGAACAGCAGTGGCCTTTTGTTGCGTGCAGGTGTGGTTCAGAAGAGCCTTTGTGAGGGAGATTTGCCTCTTTGGCAGTCTTGTGTGCACAGATCCAAACAGTGTTTGTGTGGGCACAAGATCTGCCTCAACTATTGAGATTGTCGGTGACTCGTGATCCCTGTGACACCAGGATTTTCTAAGTGATCTTACAGCTGTGTTATAGCCAAAGTTCTGTGTTTTTACTGTCCCTTAGTCAGCTGTGTCCTGTTTTAACTTGGAGCCCAGTCCCTAGCAGTGCTGTGACTTACTATCAGTGTCACAGGTCAGCAAAGCAGAGAGCATCACCTCTGGTCTCATTGATAGACACCAAAGTGAACTGTGGAATGCTGGAGGAAGGAAAGTGAATGCATGAGGCACAGACCCTGAGCTGCTGGCAGGGAAAGAAGGAGAATTCTGTATCAGAAACAAGCCCAACCACACCAGTAAGTTAGTGAGACTTTACCCGAGTCCCTTCCACACCATTATTTTCAATAGAACAGAAGAGAGGGCAGGGCAGGCCAGCTTTATCCCATGCTGGCCCAAGTTACGAGGTTCTCAAGGTAAACATTTTAAGCGGTGTATCCCCGCACTGCTCACGCACAAGATCATCTATTTCAAAGATCTACCTTGTCAGCAGAAGCGCTCCCCGGCGTTCAGCTGCTCTGGGAAGCCTCTGCCCACCTGCTGCCGCTCGGTGGCCGTTGCGGGTACAACCGGGTGACCCCTTCGCCGCTGCTCGCTCTGAACCGGCTCCTCCGGTGTCCCGCGGCCGCTCCCCGCACCGCGCCGCTGCGGGCTCCCCGACACACGCAGACGGCCCGGGTCTGCGCCTCCCCCGCACCTCGGCTCAGGTGCCTGCTGATGTTCGGCCGTGGAGTAGAAGATTTGCTGGCTGTAATGAAGCACTTCATTATGATCACATTAAAATTGTTATATATTATTAGGTTGGGGTTTGGGGTTTTCTTTTGGGGGTTTTTTTTTGCAAAACACGGAACTTTCCGCATGTGTGATTCCAGAGCAAGCAAAACGGTCTTCGTGCAGCGAAACGGAAAGAACGATGCTCTCCCGACGGAGCATCTCTCCCCTGGCCACTCCCGGCAGACAGACTGGGGTGTCGTTCGGGCTCGGAGAGCCCCAGCAGGGCCAAGGCGGCGGCAGCCCGAGGCCGGCGGGTTCCCGTAGCGAGCTGAGCGGCCCCGCGGCAGCCACCACCAAGATGGCGGCCCCGAGCGGCTGCCCCGCCCCCGCCCTGCCCTCCCTGGGCCGGCCGCAGCCGCTCGGCCGCCGCGGTGGCTGCTGCCGCCGCCGCCGCCTGTCGCCCTGTGATGAGAGCATCAGCCCTCACTGCCACGTCTCCCGGGCAGCTCCGGCGGCGGTAGCCGGCAGTGTGCAGGGCCGCGCCGGGGCGCTGAGGCCGGGCTCACCCGCCTCTTCTTCCCCTCCTTTTGCTTCCCCGCAAGGCGGTCGCGGCCGCCCGCCTCTCGCTTCTGAGCCGCCGCGGGGTGCCGGCGGGTTAGCGGCGAGGTTGGGTCTGGCCGGCGGGAGGAGGGGCGCTCCGAGGGGCACCCGCCGCAGCCTCAATCCCCTCCCCGCCGGCGGTCCGGGTCCTAGGGGCCGCGGGGTTAGGGACTCGCCGCCAAGAAGAGGTCCCGCTGCCGGCTGATGTCCGAGCCGCGCCGCCGCCCGCGCTTGGATGTGTGAGTACCGCTCCCTCGGGGCAGCTCCGGCAGAGCCTGAGCCGGCCGAGCGGGCGGCGGGCACCGCCGAGCCCAGCGGGACCCTGCCCCGGCGGGACGGGGCGGCCGAGCCCTCGCGGTGCTGCCCCGTACGTGTGGAGCCGCCTCCTGCCTCCCCTGAAACTTTGGGCGGTGGGGAGGCTGCTGCTGGGCTTTGTTCCGTCCTGCCGGTAGGTCGGGGCACTAGGTGCCGCGCTTCTCGCTTTAGAGGTTTCTCGATGGGTCTGGGGTCAAACAAGAGGTCCGAGCGCGTTGCTGAGAGGTGGGTGCTCCGCGCTGGGAGGGCTGGAGGGTTAAAGGCGAGGAAGTTGGTCTGGGGTCACGAGTAACTTTGCTCTGGGCTTGTGAAACTGTCCCTAGGGAGCCAGACCTGTGGAGGAGGTGGGAGAAGGCACTGTGCTGTGGGAGAGGGAGGAGGCAACCCTCCAAGTCTAGGCAAACCTGACACAAGGTATTGTTTCCAGAATGGACGTGGGTGCACATCTCCCTGCTTGTTCTTTTTCGTGCCACTAAGAAAAGAGCTCATCAGTCATCCCCCATTGTGTAGGATAGCAGTTAGGCTGATGACTTTCCTTATTACAGGAGGAATATTAATTACATTAAATATTACATTTTAACATGTGAACGTGCAGCGTAAACAAGCAGCTTTGTTTGCAATTTATGATCACTCTTGTGCATGCTTTTTTTTTTTCCTGTGAATAATGGGCACCCTCGTATCTCTGGCATCTGCTAGAATGGTAAGTGAAGGACTGAGATGTCTATTACAAAGCAGTGTGTCTTAAAGTTTTTGGAGGCAAGGCATCCTTTCTGTACCTAATTCAGGTTATGTGGGCAGAAGAAATTGTCTGGGAGAGGGATAGAGTAGTACAGGGATGGGGCTGGAATGGCTCAGCTCCAGTGTTTCAGGGTGCTGAGAGCAGAGCAGGACAGCAGCCCCTTAAACCTCCAGTCTGCTCCTTTGTTCACCTCCTGGTGCTCCTGTTGTTGAAGTGGCTTTGCTCCTGACACTCTTATCTCCTTCCAACCACTCTGGATCTCCAGCTCCTTCAGTTGAGGTGCTTGCCATTGCAGTCAGGTGATGTTCTGCTGGTAAAACCTGAGCCTGCTGAAGCCAAAGTGGTAGCCAGGTGATGCCGACCTCTCTAGGAGTTGTGCTGAAACTTCAACCTGCATCTTGTCCCTTCTTCTTCCCTAGAAGTTCTTCAGCTGTAGATGCAGCTACTCCTTGTTTCCGTTCCTGAGCATCTTTGACACAGGTTTTGCAGTACAAACCAGCACATAGAGTGAGAATGCTGTCCAGGTCTGATTTATTTGGAGTGACAGAGAAGTTCAGGTAGTGTCACTGACGCAGCTAAGTGTGTTTGGTGTGATGTGTACTCCAAATCTGAAGACTATAAAACATCCGTGTGCTTCTTGTACAGCTCATTCCTGGCTGTCTCTTTACAGATCTAGTGACTTGCAGGCATTTGAGACCTGATTTTCAGAGGGCCTGGATATCCACTACTCCTGCTGATAGAGGTGCCTACATTGTCTCAACCTGAGCATTCACAGTCACTGATAAGTTAGAAAAGGCAGGACTTTTTATTTTTGACATTACTTTTCTTTTTCACAGCCTTTCTGACTGTAAAATGAGGCTAAACCATTTTGCTTCCTATTTTGACAGAGTATGTTTCTGTTCTGCTTGTAAAAACATAAATTCTTCTAAAAAGTTCTTGCAAGGTACAGCTTGGCACCTTGCAGAAATTATTCATTTTACAGAAACACTAGTGACATCCCATGGTAGCTAAGGAGATAAAGCTGTTCTCACCTCAGTGGCCTGCCAATGTTAGCAGCTCTTGTAACATCAAATTATATAGGGAGCATTTGAGGGGCAGGGAAAAACCCCCCAGTGTTCTGCCACTTTTGGAACTGAGCAGCTCTGAGCACAAATCTTTCTCTGCAGAGTGTCTGTATTGCAACTTGAGCTGGGTGACTTGTCTGGATATAGTAAAACTAACTCTTTTTTTCTTCTGCAGGCAGCAAATCCAGATGACTGAGAATACAGCAAGAGCATATGTGCTGGAAATGTTTGATAAGGTGGCTTCCAATTTCCATGAGTGTTCAGTTCAGATGCCTGTTGGGCGACTCAGGACAACCCTGTAGAGTAACAGCTCCTGTATGGTACAAAGCAAACAGTGCTGATTCTGAGACCATCCTGCTCCTTAGACCCAGTGCTTTCCCTGTGCCTTAGTTCATTAAATCCTGGGAAAAAAAAAAGTTTTCTTCTGTCAGTTAAAAGCATCTGCTTCAGTTTTAGTTTGTGAATATGAAACCTTTGAGTTGGAGGGACTGGATTTGTACTCTGGATTTGAAGAAGAGATTTTTATTTTTTTTTCAATAGGAAGATGTAAGTGCTTTTTAGCACTGGTAAAAATCAGTTGGAGATTTGGCTGAATTTGTTCACTATAGAACATTTGGTCTTAAGGTGACCATTTTCTGCCAATTCTTTTGTTTGCCCATTGTGAAATGCTGTGTCTTGGCATGTTTGTGGACTGACAGGTACCCTCTGCTAGCTCCTTAATCTGCTCCTTGGCTGCAGAGTTTGGCCTGTCCCAGTGATGGATGGAGATGAAGTCACCTGTCTCCTCTTTGCTTCCCTGACTGCAGGAGGCCTCTTGTGCTGAGGGGACCTTTAGTTCATTTATTTCTACCTGTCCTACAGTCAGGTAAGGAGTGTGCAGCTTTTAGCAGGTGGATTTTTTACATCAGAGGTACATCTCTAGTAGCTGTGTGACTTGGACAAATAGTTCATGAGCTACCACAAGGTTTCCTGAAAGATCTCCCACTAGTCTTCCCGGGGGGGGAGGTGGCACTGGAGAGTAATTTCCAACCTTTTGACTTTTTGGGCTGAATATGTTGCTAGAGGAAAAAAGGGAGACTTCTAGTGGGGTGTGAACATCATGCANTTTTTTTTTTTTCCTGTGAATAATGGGCACCCTCGTATCTCTGGCATCTGCTAGAATGGTAAGTGAAGGACTGAGATGTCTATTACAAAGCAGTGTGTCTTAAAGTTTTTGGAGGCAAGGCATCCTTTCTGTACCTAATTCAGGTTATGTGGGCAGAAGAAATTGTCTGGGAGAGGGATAGAGTAGTACAGGGATGGGGCTGGAATGGCTCAGCTCCAGTGTTTCAGGGTGCTGAGAGCAGAGCAGGACAGCAGCCCCTTAAACCTCCAGTCTGCTCCTTTGTTCACCTCCTGGTGCTCCTGTTGTTGAAGTGGCTTTGCTCCTGACACTCTTATCTCCTTCCAACCACTCTGGATCTCCAGCTCCTTCAGTTGAGGTGCTTGCCATTGCAGTCAGGTGATGTTCTGCTGGTAAAACCTGAGCCTGCTGAAGCCAAAGTGGTAGCCAGGTGATGCCGACCTCTCTAGGAGTTGTGCTGAAACTTCAACCTGCATCTTGTCCCTTCTTCTTCCCTAGAAGTTCTTCAGCTGTAGATGCAGCTACTCCTTGTTTCCGTTCCTGAGCATCTTTGACACAGGTTTTGCAGTACAAACCAGCACATAGAGTGAGAATGCTGTCCAGGTCTGATTTATTTGGAGTGACAGAGAAGTTCAGGTAGTGTCACTGACGCAGCTAAGTGTGTTTGGTGTGATGTGTACTCCAAATCTGAAGACTATAAAACATCCGTGTGCTTCTTGTACAGCTCATTCCTGGCTGTCTCTTTACAGATCTAGTGACTTGCAGGCATTTGAGACCTGATTTTCAGAGGGCCTGGATATCCACTACTCCTGCTGATAGAGGTGCCTACATTGTCTCAACCTGAGCATTCACAGTCACTGATAAGTTAGAAAAGGCAGGACTTTTTATTTTTGACATTACTTTTCTTTTTCACAGCCTTTCTGACTGTAAAATGAGGCTAAACCATTTTGCTTCCTATTTTGACAGAGTATGTTTCTGTTCTGCTTGTAAAAACATAAATTCTTCTAAAAAGTTCTTGCAAGGTACAGCTTGGCACCTTGCAGAAATTATTCATTTTACAGAAACACTAGTGACATCCCATGGTAGCTAAGGAGATAAAGCTGTTCTCACCTCAGTGGCCTGCCAATGTTAGCAGCTCTTGTAACATCAAATTATATAGGGAGCATTTGAGGGGCAGGGAAAAACCCCCCAGTGTTCTGCCACTTTTGGAACTGAGCAGCTCTGAGCACAAATCTTTCTCTGCAGAGTGTCTGTATTGCAACTTGAGCTGGGTGACTTGTCTGGATATAGTAAAACTAACTCTTTTTTTCTTCTGCAGGCAGCAAATCCAGATGACTGAGAATACAGCAAGAGCATATGTGCTGGAAATGTTTGATAAGGTGGCTTCCAATTTCCATGAGTGTTCAGTTCAGATGCCTGTTGGGCGACTCAGGACAACCCTGTAGAGTAACAGCTCCTGTATGGTACAAAGCAAACAGTGCTGATTCTGAGACCATCCTGCTCCTTAGACCCAGTGCTTTCCCTGTGCCTTAGTTCATTAAATCCTGGGAAAAAAAAAAGTTTTCTTCTGTCAGTTAAAAGCATCTGCTTCAGTTTTAGTTTGTGAATATGAAACCTTTGAGTTGGAGGGACTGGATTTGTACTCTGGATTTGAAGAAGAGATTTTTATTTTTTTTTCAATAGGAAGATGTAAGTGCTTTTTAGCACTGGTAAAAATCAGTTGGAGATTTGGCTGAATTTGTTCACTATAGAACATTTGGTCTTAATGTGACCATTTTCTGCCAATTCTTTTGTTTGCCCATTGTGAAATGCTGTGTCTTGGCATGTTTGTGGACTGACAGGTACCCTCTGCTAGCTCCTTAATCTGCTCCTTGGCTGCAGAGTTTGGCCTGTCCCAGTGATGGATGGAGATGAAGTCACCTGTCTCCTCTTTGCTTCCCTGACTGCAGGAGGCCTCTTGTGCTGAGGGGACCTTTAGTTCATTTATTTCTACCTGTCCTACAGTCAGGTAAGGAGTGTGCAGCTTTTAGCAGGTGGATTTTTTACATCAGAGGTACATCTCTAGTAGCTGTGTGACTTGGACAAATAGTTCATGAGCTACCACAAGGTTTCCTGAAAGATCTCCCACTAGTCTTCCCGGGGGGGGAGGTGGCACTGGAGAGTAATTTCCAACCTTTTGACTTTTTGGGCTGAATATGTTGCTAGAGGAAAAAAGGGAGACTTCTAGTGGGGTGTGAACATCATGCAAGCTAGTCAGAAAAGCCATGGTGCAGTAGCATCCATGTGTGCTTGGGGGTTGGAAACAGTTGGTTTAAAGTGGTTCAGAAATACTTACAAGGGAGTGTGTATGCAGATTCAGACAGCTAAATTAGTCTTGGTGTAATTAGTTATAGCAGGGATGAACATACACTGTCACACCTTCCTGATCTGCTATGTTAATTGCTCTATAAATGGTCATACAAAAAGTTCCAAGCACTTCCTCCAGGGTAACAAAAGTTGAGTTGAAGACATTTACTGTTTTGTGGGGAACTTGTACAGCTGTTATTGGAAGAGGCAAGTAGAGGGGAGTTGATGTATTTTCATGTGTGTTTTATATTTTTAAATATATTTTTTTTATATTTTAATTATTTTTTAATTTATTATTTATGCCAACTAAGCTTTATTTAGAATTCCTTGCAATCATTTTGGTTTTTCTCAGTGTGAGGGATATGCAAATTGTTGTTGCTTTGATACTTTCTGATACAAATCCCAGAGCAATGACTTGGGAGAGGGCTCAAGGAAGTGTATTTTTCCTTGTATTTTTGTGCCTTCAAACTGACTGCTAGAGATGACAGATGCCTGCCTTATTTTTAGCTACTTTTAGACTAAATAGAAAAATCCCAGTGACTCCCCATGATATGTCATGATGGCTGATCTCCATTACATTAAACATAGGGATTGGCAGAAGAGCAAAAACAGCAGGAAAGCTGCTTCTGTTTGTTTTGTTTTTTAAATAAACAAAAAGCTTGTCTAAAGTGCTAAAGTAATACTGTGAAAAATATTCACTACTCTGTACAGAGACCACTGGGAGGAGAACAGCTTATCCTGTTTGGGATAAGGAAATTGAGCTCTCCATCAGTAAAACAACTCCCCTGGAAGTCAGTTGAAGAGAGAAGCTGAAAAGCCAAGAGCTCCTGGCTGACAGTCCTGTATTCAGGCCATTAGACCATATGTATGTATTCAGAGCTTGAAGGAGCATGAATTTCAAGTGGCCATAGCTGCAGTTTCCCTCCTTTCCCAGCTCTGCATCATAGCCCAGGGTGAGTGGTGGCTGTTTGAGCAGCACCCTGCCCGTGTGTGATGTTGACTTCAGAGCTTTGGTGCAAGATGCACTTAGGAGCATGTGCTGCTAAGTTGTATTAATGGCCAGCTTTGGTAGCTTTGCCCTGGTTGTGTCTGCTAATACCTCAGCCTGTGGTTGAGCACAGCTTCCTGACCAGTGTCCCTTTCTAAAGTCAACTTTGCTTTCCATCTGCAGTGTGAAATATTGGAGCTTAAAACTTTTTTTTGTGTTGTTACATATCCAAATCCATAGCTTGGATGTGAAACTGAAGCTCCTCAGACCACAGCAAAGGTTGTCTTTGAGAACTGCACATCTAGCTCAGTAATTCCCAACAGCTCTTTGAATTTCAGCCTCTTGCTTTCCCTTTCCACACACCATTTAAAAACATGGGAACTCTAGGACCAGACCACGACTGATCTGCTCAGGCCTGAATTGCCCTCTGCTGCTGGAAAAGGTCAGCTTTGCAGTTCTGTGTTGCTCTCACACCAGAACAAGCCAATGCTTGCTTTCTTCCCAGATCCAGTATGTAGCTGTGAGTGTTGCTGTGTACATCAGAAGAAGCCAAAGAAAATGGCAATGTGCTGCTGAGCTGTGAGATGCTGTTGTCTTGGTGAGAAGTGCCTTATTGGCCACTTGTAGCTGCTGAGCCTTGGGGATCTTGTGTTGTTATTTGGAGCTTTGTTTTGGTTGTGTGTTTTGTTTTGACTTTGTTTGGAAGGTAATTTTGCTTGTCTTAATTCATAAAATTATTACAGTCATTCATTAAAGTCTTCCTAAGCTGTTTGCTTTGACCTCTTGCTGCAGTTAGTTGCACAAGGTAATGATATGATTATAAGGTATTATTTTATTACTCTAGGAATTGCTGCTTTGCTCTTGTACTCACCAGAGGTTCAGGAAGAATCCTTAATGAGTATCTCCTTTCCTTCCATTCACAAAGGCTTGAACTCATCTGTATGCTAAAGAGCACTGTTTGTCCTGCATACCTCTGGAAATCTCTTCCTCACACCCCCAGAAGTAAGGTCTTTGAGGGGATTTTTAAGGAATGTGTAGGCTCGGGGTTGGAAATCCTTCTCCATTAAAAAAACCCCAAAACCTTTCTCAATCTCTCAGATAATTTTCCTGGTCTGCAGTATTAAGACCTTTAATCTGTGTCCCATCCTTAATGAGCATGTCTGCAAAATGAGCTGCACTGAGCTTACTGCACTTCAACCTGGAGAGGCTTTTCCTGGGAAACTTCTTTCCTGATCCCTTTTTCACCAGTGGGTGTTTGAAGTACTGTGGCAGCTACAAACAGCAAGTGCTGCCTTCACCTTGTCTTTAGCTAGGACTTTATTTGCCCCAGTTACCTGTCTGATTATCTCTGGCTTGCCTCAGTGAAGATGCCTGAAAAGAGTTATATGGTATATATACTGTTTGGGGCATCTTGCCCTTTTTCTTGCCACTTTCAACCTTCACTTTTAGGATGTGTAGAGGACTGGTAGATGGAGCCTCTTCAGCTGGAGTTGTGCTGCATCAGAAAAGCCTGTGCTGACTTGGTCTTGCTGTGTTGGTTTAGTTATTACAGAGGAGGTTCTTGGTTGTTAGTCACTGAGGAAAATTTAGTCTTGCTGGTGCATCACCTGATGGTGATGATTCACCACCCACCTCTTGTCCTTTTGTCCTGACCCTGGGCTGAGCTTCAGTGAGGTTTCTGTGCCTCTGTGTTGAATCTCCTACTTAATCTGGCTCTCCACAAGGCATGAGGACGTGGAAAATGTGCTGACTTGGGAGACCTCCCTCCCTCCTAACCGGTTTTGCCTCCCAGCCCTGGGCCAGGTGGCTGGTGTGTGCCTTTTGAGCCAGCCTGAGTTGAAAGGTTGTGTTGACTTAGTGCTGGGGGAGCTCTGCACAAGCCAAATATTTAGCTTTCCATCTGATAACCCATTGGTTATTTCCTCCCTTGCAACAACCAAATGCTTTGTTATTCCTGAACCAAGCTGGGGCTTCCACAGAGGTTTTGCAGCTTCTTAGTTTTCAGTGTCTCAGATGTGAGGGTGCTGATGAGGTGGCCTGGTGACCAAGGCATAGGTGCAGCCATCATACTCCCTAGGCTCTTTTCACAGGTTTTTTGCATTGTGTTACATGAATCACTTAACCAGCTTTGTGTCTGGTTTTTTCTATCTGTCAGAGTGTTTCTGTTTAAATAGATAAATAAGCTCACACTGAAAGGAAGTAGAAATGAGCCACAGTAACTAAGACTCAGCAGCTCAAAAGAAAACTTGACTGTAAGGTTGAATTGCTGATAAATTGCTGGATAAATTAGGATTGCTGGACAAATGCAAGATTGGGATTAGGTTGACCAGCTACTGCAGCTTGAAGAGAGGACAGAAATAACTTGGTGACCTTTATACATTGCTTGCTTCCATGCAGAAGAGAGGAAGAGGTGAGAGAGCTGTTTGTTTGCCTGCTGAAAGTCACAAATATGTTTTATCCCAAAAGTTAGAGAATCCTACCCTGTTTTCATCCTTCCATCCTTCCAGAAGTGGTTTCACCAGGGGCTAATGACTGTGTCTTGCAGCCTTACAGACAAGGTTTTATAAATAAGCCACTGTCTGTGATGCACGGAGTCGTTGTCACCTCTGGGGTGACAATAGAAGCTGTACAGGTGCTGGCTGTGTTGTTCAGTGGCACCCCTGGGGACAGAGGCATTCATGGTGAACTGTCCAGGTCTTAAATGGTCCTTTGCCTTTTGTGGTCTGAGAGCTCTGTGCCTCAGAGCTTATCCAGACAGGCCAGTTCCAGGATGCATGTTCCATTTTGAAGGAAAATAACCTAGAAGCCTGTGCTTCTAACAGCAGGGGGATGAATTGTCAGATACCTGGATGCAGGAGTGCTCAGGAGGTGGGTGGTGCTGCTTATATGGCACTGAACAGCTGCTTCTGGCACTGCTGCTTCCATCTTCCCAGTCCCTTTACCCTTTTGTCCTGCACTTGATGCTGGCTGTGGTTCAGGGTAGTGCTGTGACCAGAGGGGCTGGAATCATTGATGGTGTTTTGTCAGTGCTGGTAGTTCCCTGGATTTCCCATCGATGCTCTGCATCCCTGTCATGGGGGTGGCCTTGCTGAGCTTCCCTGCAAGGGAGGGTGTGCTTCCATGCCTGCACACACATCAGGCATGGCCATCCCAAATGGAAGGGCTCTCTAGCAAGCCAGACAACACCGGGGACTTCTGTGCTGTGAAAGAGGAGGCAGGCAGAGCTCCCTTGCTAATGGCCACAGGGGCAACATGTTGCTTCACCCCGAGCCGTCGTGTTCTTCCTCGGCAGGAAGGAGGCTGCTTTGCTCAAGATGGAGAGTTGCAGCCTGTGCTCTTCTCAGGCCGTGTTGCTGCGAGCGAGGATGCCACGTTTCCCTTTCTGCTCTTGAGAATATCTGGTTGTGGGACTTGCAGAGCCAAGGAGAGCCTCTTGACTGATTTCCAAGCTCTGAGAGTTGTCACGCCTCAGCGCAGCGAGCTTCCCGAGAGGCTTGCAGGTTCAGAGTGGAGCCTCAGAGTTTTCTCCAATTAAAAAATGTTAATGCCATCAAAATAACCGGCTGAGCATTGTAGAGTTTCCAGCAGAGATGGGGAGCCAGGCAGGCTTCTCATTCTGATGAGTCACTGACTCTTCTGATTTGCCTCTTGCAGGAGCTGTTTGGGCAGCTGCTGATGCAGGAGTGTGATTCTGAGTGGTGGGACCTGGGGAGCAGGAGTTTCTGTTCTGGGGATGTTGAGGTTGAAGGGACTACTTATTTTTGGGGCAAGTTAGAGATGAACTGGGAAGAACAATTGTGGAATCACATTAATGGAGTAAAGTGTCTTGTCAGGAAAGAGTTTTATCTTCCATTGCTCACTTTTTCTGCCTGTGACTTTCTATAAAATAAGATCACTGCTGGGGTGAGGACTCTGCAAACAGAGAAGGGAGGTAGGTAGACTCCCAGCTTCCCCTCTGGGTACTTTATTAATACTTAATATGACTTGGATGCACATAGGAATCTTATCTCTTGGATCTCTTGGAGTAAAAGGTCATAGGCACCTTTTTTCTTTCCCCAGCATATTTTTCACAGTAGAATCATGCCTTTGTTTATTAATTGAAAGCTATAAAAAAGGCTTTTTCACATGTTTGTCTCCTCAAAAAAGGAGGCTTTTGATTGGTTCCAGGCCAGAAAAAGCAGATTTCAGAGTCAAACTGATCTGTAATCTCTTCTAAAATAAATATAATAAATAAAAATATTTTTATTTTCATTTTTCTGCAGTGACCAGCTTCAAGGCAGTGGGTGGAAGCTGAGGCATAGGAAGTACCATGTAAACATGAGGAGGAATTTTTTCCCAGTGAGGGTCCAGAGCCTGGCAGGGGCTGCCCAGGGAGGTTGTGGAGTCTCCTGCTCTGGAGACATTCCAGACCCGCCTGGATCTGTTCCTGTGTGACTTGGTCTAGGTGATGCTGCTCTGGCAGGGGGGTTGGACTAGATGATCTTTTGAGGTCCCATCCAGCCCCTGACATTCTGTGATTCTGTGCTTTATCTGGGGAGCTTCAGTTTTGTGTGGCTAGCTTTACAAAACCAAAGCAAACAAAAAGGGAATGGTTCTTAGGCAGATTTTGCTCTAACAGACACCTACCTAATTTGATCAGACTACACTGAATTAAAGTTATTTAAAGCTTGGCTTCAGGAACTGCCTAGTCTATATGTTACATCAGTGTGAAAGGGCTTATTCATGTCCATTTAAAAAGTGCTGCACTGTTGTTAAGGAGAGCTCCTTTCAACAGGCATTCTTTTCTACTGGTAGAAACCTACATTTTACTGGTTTGCAAGACCAGAGGATGGAAGTGCAATTACTCATTGTCCAAGTGTCTATATTGGCAAGCATGTGAAGCATACTAATGGGATAGTACTAATGAGAGCTGTTAAATAATTTACATGAATTACTGCATGTGGCATAAAATACCTTGCACTGTTAATACCACTAATTAGACTGCCAATGTATTGCATCTGTTATCATAAATATCCTGTAGGTTGAATCACACCCATTCTTAGAGCTTCCACGGTCCCTGTAGTAGTTTAATTTGGTTTAAAATGTTTTTCAAAGTGGTTCCTCTTTGAGGTTTTTTTGTTGTTTTTTTTCCTTCACCTTAGCTGCTTATGTAAAGTGTCTGGATTCCTCAAGGGAATCCTCCATTGTCTGTTATTGTTCCTGCTCATCTAGTGCATGCAGGAGATTTTTGTTGTGTTGATATTTACTTCCTGAAATAGAAATATTCCCAAATAAGACTCTAGAACATCCTAGAGAAAGTTCTCTGAAAGTTCCAGTCTTGAGTGGAAAGGTAAGGAAAGCTTCAATTCTCTGTTGTGTTGTCACTGGAATTATAATAAAGGTTCTGAAGTCTGGGAAAACACATTATTTTCCTCCAAAAAAAAATTGTCCAGTGTTTGCTGTCCTGTAATGCCCTTTAAATTGTATTTATTTATGGGAAATTTAAATACAAAAGATGGTTCTTTGAGGGAGCCTTTTGGAGTAGTTCTGCACACTGTGTTCATGGGGGCACTGATGTGACTCCTTGAGCAGACTTCTGGCTTTGCTGCCAGCTGTGATTTCTCAGGATTTTAAAGGAGGTGATAACTGAATTATAAATAGAAGACAGGTACCATCTGGACATTTTGAAGGTAGATCCAGAGTTCTCCCAGAATGTGGGGGTGTTTTTTGGGACCCTGGGTTGGTTCTGTCTGTAATGTTTTGGTAAAGGGCAGCTCGTTTTCACCAGACACGTGAACACACCAGAGACACTGTGGTGAGGTGTAGCTCAGTGTCTTGACTCCTTGCAGCACGTGTGCTTGGAGTGACTTCCAGGTTTGCACTCTAGTTCACCCCTCCCTCTCTTGCCTGAAATCCTGGCAGTGTCATGTGGGAGACCAGTGAAATACAAGCAAAATTGTTGGGAGGTGATACAGCCTGTGTCAGAGAAGCCACCTTTGTACAGAATCACAGAGTGTCAGGGGTTGGAAGGGACCTAGAAGATCATCTAGTCCAACCCCCCTGCCTGAGCAGGGGCACCTAGACCAAGTCACCCAGGAACACATCCAGGTGGGTCTGGAATGTCTCCAGAGCAGGAGACTTCACAGCCTTCCTGGGCAGCCCCTGCCAGGCTCTGCCACCCTCACTGGGAACAAGTTTTTCCTTGTGTTTCCCCTCAACCTCTTGTGCTCCAACTGACTCCCATTGCCTCTTGTCCTGTCACTGGATGACACTGAGCAGAGTCTGGCTCCATCCTCCCTACACTCACCCTTAACATATTGACAGACACTGCTGAATTCCCCCCTCAGTCTCCTCCAGGCTAAAGAGCCCCAGCTCTCTCAGCCTCTCCTCAGCAGGGAGATGCTCCACTCCCTTCAGCATCTTGGTGACCTGCACTGGACTCTCTCCAGTAAATCTCTGTCTTTTCTGAACTGGAGTGCCCAGAACTGGACACAGTATTCTAGGTGGGGTCTCACCAGTGCTGAGTAGAGGGGGAGGAGAGCCTTCCTTGACCTGCTGGCCACTGATACTTTTGAATTGCCCAGCCTTTCTCATTCCAGATCATTTGAAGGAGCTGATTAATTTACATGTGTCATTTAAAATAAATATTTATAGGCTTTTTTTTTCTTTGTTTTGAGGGCTGGGATATGTGATTGCCTCTGTGTGCATTTGAAGCACACACAAACCTGTGTGTTTTGCTGCACTACTCTGCTCACCAGAACTGCTTTTAAATGGACCTCCTACCGTCGTGTCAGTTGAGCTTTCTTAGCACAGAAGGGAGCCAAGCTCTGCAATTAACTTCAGGGAGACAGGTCTGTTTGTTCAGAGCTCTGGCAGAGGGGGTCCAAATGACCTGCCAGCATCAGAGCCTGTCAGGCGATGGGTTGGGCGGTTAAAAAGACCCGCAAAGCTTTAGTAGTTCCTTGTACCAGCACAAGGAGAGGGCTCTTCCAAGGCTTGCTTTTGAGAGGAGGCAGGTTTGTGCAGCCTGCAGCCCTGGAGATGCTGGATGGTGCTTTCCAGCCGACAGGAAGGGCTGACAGACGTTGATGGCTAACTGAAGCAGCTGCTTTTTAAAGACACAGTGTCAGTGGTGTCTGTTCTGCTGTGTGAGAAGATGCTGAGCTGGTGCTGTGGAACTGGCTCAGTGTTTCTGAGCAGTGCTGGGTGTCCCCCTGGGCTCTGGTTGCACGAGTGGCTTCCTCTGGCGTGACACGGCTTGGCTGGGGCGGCCGCTGAGAGCTGCAGCTTCAGGGATGTTTCTGCCTCCTTTGCAGACCTGGGAAGGCTTCGGGATTATTGTCTGGGTCTCGGAGCACAGCCTGCTGGAGGCACTGGAAGTGGACTCGTTCCTGGTCATGCCCGGTGGAAGGAGGGGACCCAGCCGGCAGCAGCTAAGCCGTTCAGCTTTGCCTTCTCTCCAGACGCTGGTTGGCGGGAGCTGCGGGAACGGTACCGGTCTGAGGAACAGGTGAGGCCAAAGGTGGGGCTGTTGAGACACCCGCTCAGAGCTAGGAGCCTTGATCCACCCTAACCACGAAGCCACGTTCCCGTGCAGGGTTCAAACCTAGGAACCGGGAGATGGAAACCTCAGGCCCTGGTATGGCATGAGGAGGTGGCCCACCCAAGAGGGAACAAGCCCTGAGGCACAGGCTTCCCTCTGTTGATTTCATGCATTAAAATCAGCCCTGTGAGGAGGATTGTGGAAGTGGTCTCAGTCACCCTTCATACTGCTCACTGTGGTCACAACAGCCAGGGGTGGAAATCACACAGTGCTCAGTCTGTCTGTCCTTGCAGCAGTTCCCAGAGCAGTGAGAGTCCTCCTCTCTCTTACTTGCCTGCAGTGCCACAGGGTATTAGTGTAATGTGTCAGAGCTCAGCTAGGAGGTCCTCTCCTGCATGTCAGAAAGGGCAGGAGGATGTCAATATTCTGTTCTAGCTCTGCTGGCTGTAGATGAAACCAGTAGTCACTGTTGGCAGAGCTCATCTCCATTTTCTGGGGAAGTTGAGGACTGAAAAAGGAACACAGGGTGACATTTAGATCTCTGCATTTGGCATAAAGACTAAAATGGCCCAGTGTTACTTCCTTCCATACAGAAATTAGCAGACTAGGGAAGCTGTTTGCTGCATGTCAAGGCCTTGATCTGCTTGGTATGGGTTCATTCTTACAGTTCCAAACCATTTAGCTTTGGCCTTTAAAGAGACTTCTCTTGCTGGGACAGATGGATGGAAGACATAGTCTTAGATTCTCGAGGAACAAGTGACTGTTGAGACCATGGAGTCAGTGCCCCAAAGTCCTGAGGTAGCACTGCCTATCCTGGTTTCATTCAGACTCAACTTAGTTTGTCTGAACTCCCTCCACCAACCTACCAGAGCTTTTAGTAGTTCTAGTCACCCCTGAAGGCTAGGAAAGAAGTGTGAGAACACTTGAGAGGGCAGCCTCTAGGACAAGGCTGAACTCCTTTTTTAGTTACCCTTCTTTTTTGATAGAGGAACTGTGAGCAGAAAGGCAAAGGGCACTTTGCAATACTGGAGAAGGAGGTTGAGTGCTACTGTAATGTCCTAGAGATGGGTGGAAGGAGCTTGGTCTGGCACATAGTCCTCGATGATTTTTGCTTGGAGTTGCTTCCTCACTCTGTCCTGTTCCTCCATCTGCAAGTTTACTGCAATATTGCTGGGCATGTCACAGCACCTCTGGCAGGCCAGTCTGTGGTCGAGAGAAAATGCTGGATAAGGGGTTCGCCTGAGCTAAGAAGGTGATGAAACTCACTGTCAGCCTTGCACCAGAAATACCAATGTGAGATGGCTGCCACCTCTCCTTTGGCCAAATTCACCACCACGAGCACTCCCTGTCCTGGGAAATGGTAGAGATGATGTAGAATGTTAACCAAGTGAGTGCTGTCTGTCTGCTTCAGGAATGGTAGTGCCATCAGCCTCTCTGCACCTCCAATCACAGCGCTGATTACCCCAGAACCGGTACGTCACTGCCGGATTCCTGAGCTGCCTTTGGATGGGAGCCTTCTCTTTGAATTCCTGTTTTTCATATACCTACTGGTAGCCCTCTTCATTCAGTACATCAACATCTACAAGACTGTCTGGTGGTACCCATACAATCACCCTGCCTCCTGCACCTCCCTGGTGAGTTCCCCAGCAAACGCCGTCACTCGTGTTTTGTTGTTACTCAGCTAGTTTTCGTGTTTCTTCAGTCCAGGAATCACCAAGCAGTTGACATAAGGGGGTGAAGGGGAGTTCATATGCACCCCACATCAGCCAGGGCCATGTCATCCCTGTGTTGCAGGGGAGAAAATACTTGGAAGGTGAGAAAGAAGCGTCAGCAGGGCCCCTTCAGTGGGAATTTCTGGCAGGTACTCGCATGGCCTAGCTAGCCCTTCGGGTTTGAAATGGAGTTGAGACTCCAAGAGCCTGCTGTGGGTGTACCTTTCCAGTAGAAACAACAGAACCCAAGAGAAGAGACACAATGAAAGTATTCATTAGGATCTCCCAGCAGATCAGCAGCAGAGGAGTTGGGGATGGGGTCATATCCTCAGCTTATGTAAACCTTCCAGTGTCCTCCGTTTCAGTCCTCTTCCTGGCCCAATAAACTGCACAACATGGCAGTGACCTGTACCCATCAGCAAACCTCATCTGACTGAACCTAGCCCCTGAAGTGGTCCTTCAGTTTAGGTTGTGTCCTTGCTGCTTGAAAGCGGGAGGTGGCTCCTCAGTTAACTACACCACGAGGTGGTACTAGTGTTCCAGTTATCCAGCCAAGAGTTTCAAGTTCAGCTGTTCTGTGCTGGACACAGCTTGCTTTGAACAAAAAGCATTCTGCTTTAGACTTCCTACCTGGAAGGATTTGATATGTCATATGTTTGTTTCCATCACTAGTGAAACAGTCTCATTTACCCAAAATGTCCTTGAGGTCCCAGACAGCAGTACTCAGAGTTTGCAAACTGTTGCAGTCAGAACCCACTTGATGGCTTTACTGAAAAAGCTGGATGGGGTCCAAGAGCTGTATCTAACTTTATACAGCCAGAGCCAACATTTTTTTCTAATTCAGATCTATTGCCCTTAAAGATTATATTTTTATTTTTCAGATAAAATTAATTATCAGGAAACACTAGTCACTAAGCCTATTTCTGAGACCATGAGCAAAAGTGAGCTGCTGTGCTCACTCTGGACTCCAGTTCAGCTGCCTGTGCTCTGGTTGCTCAGTAGCTTTTCCTAGGAGAACCTGCAAGATGATCTCCACAGCAGGATCCTGGTCTGACATCTCCCTGTGACCCAAAAATACTTTTCTGAAGGGTGGGTTGGGGGTATGTTTTGGTTTGTTTTCAGTGGAAATCTTTCTTGGGGAAGAGCTTCTGGAGACATTCCCATGTTACTCCCTTCTTGCCCATCCCTAACAGGGAGACCTGAGGAATGCTTTTGTGAGGTCCTAACAGCACACAGCTTTCCAGTCACACCCCAGCTGGGTGGTTTCAAAGTCCCTTCTGCTGATGAAGACCTTTTCTTTTTCCTCCTTCAGAATTTTCACCTCATTGACTATCACCTGGCAGCATTCATCACGGTGATGCTGGCACGGAGGCTGGTGTGGGCCCTCATCTCTGAGGTAACATTCTCACTGTTCCTTCTCCTGCCTGTTGTACTGATTGCAGAGCAGGGTCCTCCATGACCTGAGAAAGTTCTGTGAGTTGGATAGCTGGAGGGTTTCTTCCCCCAGAACAAGTCTGGGTGTGAAGGACTAAGATTTTGGGGTTGCCCTTCTGCCTTGGAACTTTCTCTGTGTGCCTGCAGTACTGGGGAGCTCTGTTGCTTCTGCAGCTAGAAGGAGATGAACTTGTCCCACTTATTTCTGTGTCTTGTGCTAGAGAAGTGGTCAAGAGAATTGCCAGTCAGGTAGCAGAAATAGGGAGGTAGCCAAGACTGGAAGAACAAACAGGAGATTACAGGGGACAGGTCAGGAGCATGAGTACACTGAAATGCAGCAGGAATAGCTGGTAGAACTTCTTTTCCAGTCCTGGTTACTCAGTAACTCTGAGATTCTGGTCATTTAATCTCAGATTTTGGGACCCTCTCTGTCTTAGTGAGAGCAGAACCAGGCCAAATACACATTTGATAAAGATAGTTTTGAGAAAAAAAAATGGAACTGTAGGCTAGGCAACTAAGCAGTACTGAAATAAATAAAATAAATGAACAGCTTTGTCCTATTGAATAGGTGAAAGGAGAAGATGGGATCTCTGAAGTTCTCTTTTCATCTCCAGTTCCTGCCATTTTAATTTATGTTCAAGTTCTCCATAAAACTTCCCATAGACTGAAATTTCTGCATGGACACCTTCTGTGCAAGTTCTTGCACGTCCCATCTATTAGCTCTAAGAATCTTCTCACATTTCAGTTGTCTCCTCTCCTCTGGAGAGGAGAACAAGGTTTCTTGCTGTCCTTTTGAGGGTAGTGCCTCCTCGTTAGAGGAGATCATTTAGGAGAGTTGAGTTGTGGAAATCTAGTTTTGGGATTCCAGTTCTTTAGGAAAATGAATGCTGAGACCTGATCCTTCTAAAGGAATGAGAAAAAGTGTTTCAGGCTACCCTGGACTATCATCAGAGCAGGAAGGGACTTGAGCAAAAATATTGCCTACTTTGCAGCTCTAATTTTTATTTTTTCAAAGGTCCTGTTTTAGTCATGCCCTATAACTTATGCTTAGTGGAATCTAGAATTCCATCCAACATGAATAAAATGCATTCACCTTTGTAAGACAGTCAATATCCTACTGCTGGAAGAGGACAGGCATCCCTTTTACAGGGCACCCTTCTCCAGAAGCACTCCCTGTGCCCCTGTTACAGCACTGGTGTGACTGCTCAATGTTTCTTCTCCCCCCACAGGCCTCTCAGGTGGGCGCCACGTCAGCCATTCACTACATGGTGCGCCTGGTGCTGCTCACCGTCTGCGGGTGGGTGCTCTGCTGGACTCTGGTCAACCTCTTCCGCAGCCATTCTGTTCTCAACCTTCTCTTCCTGGGCTACCCGTGAGTGATACCACCTTGTACCTTCAGGGCAGGGGGGGCACAGCTGTTTGGGGGGTGGCATAAGCCACTGTGTTATGATTAAAGGGGAAGCAGGAGCGGCCAGGGGATGATGCGAGGAGCTAACACTGGGCCGATGAAGCAAATTGCCTCAGTGTGCACTTTGCATGAGGGGCCTTTGCTGTGACTGAAGATTGAGCCATTGGGTTTGTTGGTTTCACAAATGGATTTAAAGAAGCTTCTCTGCACAGTTGGTGAAGCTGCAGCCTCTAGGTGTTTATGGGGGAGAAGAGTTGGTCACTAGCTTCTGGAAGAACTTTTTCTCAGTG
>VYZU01019380.1:159215-194302 GCA_013401355.1 Ceyx cyanopectus | reverse complement strand
AACGTGCAGCTTTTGATGGTGTGTTTCCTGCAAGTAAATAAAGCTTGCATTGATTTGGGTATTTCTTGATTGGATTTTTATGTAATTCTGATTTTCTGCTAATTAGCAGTAGGCGAATTTTCACTTGTTGCAGTGAGCTTACCTGGGCAGAAAGGAGCAAGTACTGAGGAGAGGGAATAGATTTTTGTCTCAAGCGATAGATGAATTCTTTTTGTTCTCTTACATCTCTCTCCTTCTGTGCATGTGTGTGTTAAAATTCCCATTCCCTGTTTATAAATGTTTAGCAGATGAAGCCTCTGGTGTTTTTCCTCATATTACCTTTGTGATGTTCCGAACATAAGCAAAATGTGATTCTTCACTCAGTCTCTGCTGAATACTGTAGGAATAATGAGTCTGTGCCTAAAGTGTAAGCCCAGACACAAAAAGCATGCCAATAAGAGTACAGACCTGGGGAAAGGAAACATAAAGTGTAGCTTATTCTACCAATTTTACTGCAGCATTCTTGTGCTGGATTGGGAAGGGGTTGCTCCTGGTGTAAGGCTTGCCTTTCTGATGTCAGGGAGCAGAAAGTGGTGTGGGTGGGGTGGTCTCCCTTCCTCCATGGCAGAGGGATGCTCTGGGGAGAGTGGCAGAGTGTGGCAGTGCAGTTGAACCAGCCTGCTGCTGGGAGCAGGGCTGGAAGTGAAAGAGCATGGGGAGGGGGGAAATCAGCTGACTCTTTGTGTCTTCATGGCAATCAAGCCTTTTTGAAAAGAGTGAATGCTGGTATCTTGCAATGTGTTCCTGATGCTAGTGGAAGAACAGAAGTAGGCTGGAGGTTTACCAGACTGGGGAGTGAACATCCCACTGCTCACTCTTCCCAGGCAGCAGCCAAACAAGAAACAGTCAACTGGCTTTTTCTTGGGGTGGTGAAGGTACCTTTCAAGAAGATCAGCATTTGGGTCGAAGTTGAATTTTAAGGTAAAACCTTTACAGTGACACACAGACATAATTTTTTAGACTTTCTAGTTCTTCTAATAATAAGTAGTTAAGTTTTAAAACTGAATGAACTCGAAATATCATCTGTATTTAACAGCATTCAATCTTGCTGTTTTCTGTTTTGTTCAGCCTGAACTAAGAAATAGTGTGTCTTCTTTAGATCATGGTCTTTGAAAGGCTTTGTCTCTATTTTTGCCATAAAGGATGGAAATTTCAGTGCCTAGTTACTTAGTGATACTCCTTTCAATGTTGAAAGTTCATCCTTTGCCTTGACTCTTCTTAAGGTAGATTTGTAAACACACATCTATAAATGTGTGTTTAAAAGATCTAGTTAGTGTTGATATGTCAGTAATCTGGGTTTATAATTTACCTTTTTTAATAGGGCACCTGCATATCAGCAATAAATGTGGAGAAAATGAAACCTGTACTCAGAGCGAATGCATGTAATTTTAATTGGGGATGGAGGAAGAAACAACCCTCTAACTTCAGAATGATTTATTGATGGGGTGCTGGTCCTGTGTTCAGTGTGCACTGTGGAGGGAAGGGGAGAAATGGTATTTAATTAGTGTTTATACACTTTATATACTTACTTGATATGAGTTTTCAGTAAAATCTGTCTAGGCAACACCTCCTGGCCAGGGTGGGTGTCTGTTTGCTTGACATTATTTTAAGTCTGATAAAGCATTGTTCACACCTTCTTGGAATGTAATACAGGAATAAACGGGAAACCCAATCTCCTTAGCACCGTGTGTCACGCAGGCAGGCTGTGCTCTGATACAGGGATTTATTTCATGCATGGTGGCCTAGACACGAAGCAAATGTGTAGAAGAGGGAATTATGTAAAATTGAAAGTGACAATTATGCAAACATTCCAGTTGAGGAAGAAGTAAATTCTTCTCTTTTTCCATGTGCTCGGCTTCAGAGTGAGCACGTAGCCTCTTGGGGTTTTTGGTCTCTGTGTTTGTATCTGTCATATCTCTCTCATCTCTGCTGCTTCTTGTTTCGTTTTCTTTCTTCTTTTTTTTTTTTTTTTTTNTTTTTTTTTTTTTTTTTGAGTTTGACCTTATTTTCCCTTTTGTTCCATGGAGTCATTCAATCTTTGTACTGCTGGGTTTGTTTACCTTGCCAGAGAAAACGTTAGCACCCTTCCATTTAGGAGCCCAGAACTGCCGTCCTCAGCCCCTTGCAGCCCAGCACTGTGTCCTTTGCTCTGTACTCGGGTACAGGAACATGTTGACTGATGGGCTCCACATCCATTTATTCACAGTTTTTTATTTGTTTGGGTTTTTTGGGGTGGGGGCGGCGGGGGGGGGAGGAGAAGCTGGTGAGAGGAGAAACAGGCTGTGAAAATAGCTCAGTATTTAGACAGACAACCTTTCCCGAAGTTAAATGCCTCGATCTTCCATGCTGCTGGGTAATTCCCACGCTTGCAAAAATAGGGAGAGGGAGCTGGGGATGTGACCACTTTAATCTGACATATGTACGTGTTTTTGCTGAAGGGGATGGTCCTTTCCTGCCCTGGCTGCTTGTCCCGATTACCTCCCTTGTGCCAGCGCTAGTATTTATGCTGCCAGGAAAACTAATTCCCTTGTTCCCCGATCTGGCTCACTGCACAGCCATGCAAATGCCCTTCTGGCACAGGACAGGCAGGATGCAGGGAGAGGGGGATGCAGAGCAGATGTGTATTGATTAAAGAAACCCCGCATATGTGGCCCAAGCCTTTGTAGCAGGATTATAACTATGTATTCTTTCTGTGTTTTAGGTAATCATCTAAGTTGGGGGTTTGCCGAAATGGGTGGTGTAAAATGATGGTTTGGTGCTGGAATGAGTCTGGTCTTGGTTAAGCTTGTGAAGTTGGGCTGCTGTGGTCATGCATGGGGTAACAGGGAATGGCTGAGGGCACAAGGAATTACTTGAAGAGATAAAACCTAACTTGCAATTTAATTGCTCTGAAAAACCCCATTTCTACCTTGTTTTCACTGATTAGTTTCAATGTGACAGGGAGAGAGAAGAGACAAGCTTTTGTTTGTGCTTGGTCAGGTGCTTGGAGTGGATGAGGTATCTAATCCTTTTGATCACAGAAGGATAGAAGTAGTTCAGTCTGTAAATGACATTTGTTTCTCAGTTCACACAAGATTTCCTTCTTTTTAGCCTTCTGATATTTTTTTTTCTTCCTGCCTTTCTATACTGTATCCTCCGTGTGTGTTTTATAAGGAGAAGCCTGTATTGGATATTAAATCCAAAGAGTGGTGAAAGAAGCAGTTCTTATCAGTGTCATTTTCCCTCTTGGAATCCCATGGAGGGACTGAAGAAAGTGTTGAGAGGATAAGATCAGTGTTTGAGTCTAGCTAAGTGCTGGCTCTGCTGAAGAAAATGGTTTTAATGGAGGCTGGTTGTATGGTAGGGTGAGAAAATTGCATGTAAATTGTGCAAATTTCTAAATAAAAAGCATTTAATTGCATTAAAAGAGGGGGAGGGACCCTCTTGTGTGCACATTGGAGACTTCAGCGAGCATAAGTAACCTCTGTGGCACAGCAGTCATTGACCTTGTCAAATCATGCTTTTGGAGGTCATTGTGGTGAAGTGGGTTGCCATAGGAGATTAGCACATCTGGGCAGAGGGTTTTTAGATGTGAGTGTGCATGCCAAATCCCATCTCCAGCAGTGCTTATGGATTCACCAGGCAACACAGAGAGAAGATGGGAAAGCAGCTGCCAAGACTGCATGGGAGAAACCTGTCTGGGGCCAGGGATTTCTTGACAGTAGCAGAAGGGGAAGGTGGTTATATCTTGGACTCCCAGCTCCAGTGAGAAGGATGGACTTGAACTATAAGAAACCTTTATGCTTCTCTTGGTAATCTCATTAATGAGGTAGTTTTGGACACAAGAGTGTTTCTTTTGCCTTAGTTTCCCCTATAGTTTCCTGTGTGTATCTTTTATTGTAGGAAAGTCAGTTGTGAAGGTTCCTGCTGAACATTTGAGCTCACAAGCAGCTTGGGTGTCACGCAGCAGAGATTCAATCCCCTCTGGGGTTTTCAGCACTGGTGGCTTTCAGGGCTGCTTCAAAGGATACCAGTTCCCTACGGAGAGGTGCTGAAGACTGCTGGGAATGGGTGTGGGTTTTGTAGTCACCTGTAGAAGTTGTCCCTTGACTTCCCACTGGGGACTTCAGGGCACAGATGAAAATCTGGACTTGTGGTGGAGCTCTGGCTGGAGGCTGGCTTCTGCTGCCCGCTCTGGTCAGTTCTTACTGTACCACGTGGCATCCGAAACACTGGGCTGGACTTGGAGAATCAAGTGGCGTAATTATGAAGCGGAAGGGAAAAAAACCCCAACACTCACGTGGTGGCTGTGATAGATTAGTCATTTTGTACCTCCAAATAGCCAATTATTCCTCTGACTGGCTTTTAGCTGACCAATTTGCATGTGCAGTCATGGTAACTGGTTTGCAGACTCCATGCAGCATTTCACGTGGATCTGGTGTCGCGTTTTGGTCGCTCTCATACACTTGGTGCTCCCAGGAAACAGAATGCTGGGACAAGCCTTTCTCTTTAACCCATTACCATTAGCTGCTTTGTATTTTTTCACTCTCAAAGCCTTTTCACACTCAAAGGAAACAAGATGGCTCACTTCTATTGTAGTCTTTTTTTTCCCCCCTTTTTTATTTTTAATATGTGTCAGGATGATGTGAAGTGGTCCTAGGCCTGGAGAAGCTGCAGCACAGATTTCATTTGTAATAAAGTTCTCAGCTCTGTAGTTTGAGAACACATTATTCGAGGGCTGGGAACTCTCGGGAGCTGCAGTGTATTTCGGAAGAGATGTGGAAAAAAAAAAAAAGCTGGAGGAAAGAAGGAAAAATAAACTGAAGCAGCATGGAGTGACCAGGGGTGAAATCCTGCCTCGCTGAAGCCAATGTCAAACCTCTCAGTCTTCTCTAGTGCCAAGTTTCTGTCTCTGCACTCTGATTTTGATCTTAACTCCACTGGTGTGCTGAAAATTAACAAATGGTAATGGATTTAATATTGCACACCTAGAGAGCTAACTGAAATTTTCATTTGAAAAATATTAATTATTCAGGTAGCTGAATTTTGATAGTAGGTTAAATACAAGCTCTGTTTCTGTCGGGAATTTCTGTCAATTTAGCATGCTGTGGACTTTGTAGAATCTCTGATAGGAACAGTCTTTGAAGTGAAGAAATATTTGCTAACCGCCAACTAGCTTTTTATAAGCTTCACTTGCTTCAAATAAGCAAGTCTTTTTTTTAAAAAAAACAAACAAACAAAAACCAGTCTGCAAGAACAAGACTAACGAGAGTTTTTTCAAAAGCCTCTTTTTTTTTTTTCTTTTTTTTTTGCTTTTTTCTTTTTTATTTTTTAAATCCCAGCTCCAGNTTTAGATGTGAGTGTGCATGCCAAATCCCATCTCCAGCAGTGCTTATGGATTCACCAGGCAACACAGAGAGAAGATGGGAAAGCAGCTGCCAAGACTGCATGGGAGAAACCTGTCTGGGGCCAGGGATTTCTTGACAGTAGCAGAAGGGGAAGGTGGTTATATCTTGGACTCCCAGCTCCAGTGAGAAGGATGGACTTGAACTATAAGAAACCTTTATGCTTCTCTTGGTAATCTCATTAATGAGGTAGTTTTGGACACAAGAGTGTTTCTTTTGCCTTAGTTTCCCCTATAGTTTCCTGTGTGTATCTTTTATTGTAGGAAAGTCAGTTGTGAAGGTTCCTGCTGAACATTTGAGCTCACAAGCAGCTTGGGTGTCACGCAGCAGAGATTCAATCCCCTCTGGGGTTTTCAGCACTGGTGGCTTTCAGGGCTGCTTCAAAGGATACCAGTTCCCTACGGAGAGGTGCTGAAGACTGCTGGGAATGGGTGTGGGTTTTGTAGTCACCTGTAGAAGTTGTCCCTTGACTTCCCACTGGGGACTTCAGGGCACAGATGAAAATCTGGACTTGTGGTGGAGCTCTGGCTGGAGGCTGGCTTCTGCTGCCCGCTCTGGTCAGTTCTTACTGTACCACGTGGCATCCGAAACACTGGGCTGGACTTGGAGAATCAAGTGGCGTAATTATGAAGCGGAAGGGAAAAAAACCCCAACACTCACGTGGTGGCTGTGATAGATTAGTCATTTTGTACCTCCAAATAGCCAATTATTCCTCTGACTGGCTTTTAGCTGACCAATTTGCATGTGCAGTCATGGTAACTGGTTTGCAGACTCCATGCAGCATTTCACGTGGATCTGGTGTCGCGTTTTGGTCGCTCTCATACACTTGGTGCTCCCAGGAAACAGAATGCTGGGACAAGCCTTTCTCTTTAACCCATTACCATTAGCTGCTTTGTATTTTTTCACTCTCAAAGCCTTTTCACACTCAAAGGAAACAAGATGGCTCACTTCTATTGTAGTCTTTTTTTTCCCCCCTTTTTTATTTTTAATATGTGTCAGGATGATGTGAAGTGGTCCTAGGCCTGGAGAAGCTGCAGCACAGATTTCATTTGTAATAAAGTTCTCAGCTCTGTAGTTTGAGAACACATTATTCGAGGGCTGGGAACTCTCGGGAGCTGCAGTGTATTTCGGAAGAGATGTGGAAAAAAAAAAAAAGCTGGAGGAAAGAAGGAAAAATAAACTGAAGCAGCATGGAGTGACCAGGGGTGAAATCCTGCCTCGCTGAAGCCAATGTCAAACCTCTCAGTCTTCTCTAGTGCCAAGTTTCTGTCTCTGCACTCTGATTTTGATCTTAACTCCACTGGTGTGCTGAAAATTAACAAATGGTAATGGATTTAATATTGCACACCTAGAGAGCTAACTGAAATTTTCATTTGAAAAATATTAATTATTCAGGTAGCTGAATTTTGATAGTAGGTTAAATACAAGCTCTGTTTCTGTCGGGAATTTCTGTCAATTTAGCATGCTGTGGACTTTGTAGAATCTCTGATAGGAACAGTCTTTGAAGTGAAGAAATATTTGCTAACCGCCAACTAGCTTTTTATAAGCTTCACTTGCTTCAAATAAGCAAGTCTTTTTTTTAAAAAAAACAAACAAACAAAAACCAGTCTGCAAGAACAAGACTAACGAGAGTTTTTTCAAAAGCCTCTTTTTTTTTTTTCTTTTTTTTTTGCTTTTTTATTTTTTATTTTTTAAATCCCAGCTCCAGCAACTCTGCTGTAGTTACCTTGGTCTCCAGTGCTGCTAAAGACAAATTAAGCTAATAAAACAGTGTCTTGCAACACCTTAGCAAATAAATTAGCTAATCTGTATGCAAGTTTTTTGCTCCACCAACTTTGAACTGCTTAAGCGTTTCCCCTTTCCATGAGAGGCAGAGGTTTTTATAAATGTAACCTTTTCAAGGGTTTGTGAAACAATGCTTGTCAAGCATTCATCTGTCTTCTGCGGGATTCACAAAGATTATAGGTTCAGAAGTATTGTAAGGAAGTCATATATTTATTTTCTCATGACAACTTCATCTTAAACTGAAAATAAATGTGTACATGAGAAGGTGGGTTCACTTAGACCCCTCTTTAGTTTCTCGTAAAATGCAGCTTGTTCCTTTGAACAATCTTTTGAACAGAGGAGCACCTGTGAAGTCTCCTGGTCTTGTATAAAACCTACTGTTCAAATATTACAGGTGCACAGCACACCTAGCTTCATTTTGGAGCTATTTAAAATGGTGAGGCTTTTCCTGTTATGCTTATTGAACATCAGTGTGTAGGTTTTATTAAACCTGAAATTTAATTATCATCAATATTTTCTCTGCAGTTGATGCTGAAGAGCCCCTTCCAAGGTACTTTTGGCAAAGCAGAGGGGAGAGGGTGTGCTGCAAAAATCAGAGTTGAAAATTGGGGCATGTAATTTTTTTTTCCCCGTCTAGATAAGTTATTTATTCTCTGTCCCTCTGTTTCTTCTGTAAAATAAGGATAACATATCTCATGGTACTTCTACTGCTTAGTAGTGGTAAACCCCGCATGCAGGATCTTTTTGATAGAAGGTACATTAAGATTAAAGTACACAGTGTTTTGTTCTGAAGAGTCTGAGGATGAAATTTATAGGCAACCGTAAGCTGTGTGTTTGTTTATGATAAAATTGGGAGATGAAATATAAAAGACCAGGCGCTGGTACTGGCCGTGTAACTTGCAGCTTTACATTACAAACAGGCTCTTGTTTGTGGTGATAAAGGCAAGAAATCCAGTGTATTCTACTAGCTACAAATAGCTACATGGGGTAGAGCTTTTCACTGTAAAAATGAGCTTTTTCTCATTCTCAAATCAATCTCTCAGCTGTTCCTGTTAAAAGGGTCTTCTCTCCACCTGTTTAGTAACTGTGAATTTTTGTTACTGCAACAGTGAAAAGCATTTTTCCCTGCTGAACATCCCTTGGCTGTTGCTGTTCACTCCTCCCTCACCTTCTTCTGTATTCTCAGGATTTAGATTAAATTCCCCCTCCAACCCCCCCAAATCCTTTGGCTTCATCAGCTGGAAAGCGCAGACGGCAGCATATCCAGGCAGTAGGTTGCTCCTGATGAGCATATTTGCACTGCCTGTACCCTGCCTCTCCCTTCACTTTTTTTTCCCCACCTCTAGCTCTTCTGGATATTGTGTATGTAAATATTGGGAGGGGGATGAGATTTGTGTGGATGCTGAAGAATTTTGGAGAGGGAAATTGACTTGTTGTCCTTGGGGTATGATTTTATAACCAACAGCTTGAGACTTCACTTTTCTCTAATGGATTCACTGTCTTCAAGCTTTTTGGTGACAAGATTCAAAATTGATTTTTAATCTTCCATGAGGAGAGAGATGAAAAACTGAAAGACAGTTTCTCCTCCAGACTATATGCTTGGGCATTTCTGGATGTGAATCTGTTTTTTTCTTCAGAGAGTGGGGGTTTTCCTTTTGTGTATATATATTTTTTTTTTTTTTTTTGTGTGGTGTTTGGTGTTGGGTTTGGGTTTTGTGGGTTTTTTTTATTGCCAACCCTTTTCACAAACACTGCACATCATCTTGTTGTGCCATGGATTGTCCCCTCGTTTTTGAGCCAGAAAAATCTCAAAGGCTTTTCATATCTGCTTAGAGGACTTGTTAGTAATACTGGGCTGCTGGGGACAGATGTCCTGGAAAGCTTTTCAACAGTGGATCAAAATAAAAATAAATACATTAAAAAAACAAGACCACCCAATCCCAAACACTTAAATTTCATAATGCATATAATCAAGAGTGTGAGCTGTTTGCTTCCCCAGAATTCAGACTGGTGTATCATTTAACCCATGGTGTGGCTTAAATGTGCATAAGAGAGATTGTGCTCGTACAAGCCTTTGGTCTTGGGAAATGAGAGAAAATTATAGTTTAGGCAACTGTGTGAAAGGCTACTTCAGAAAGAGCAGAGGGCCATATTACTGGGATAGGAGCCGGAATAGCTGGGAGACTTCTGCATGGAGGTACTGTAATAATTAATTGCTGCCAGGGCTCATCTCCATCTCTTCTAAGTACTTGGAATACAAGGAGGGGAGGGGGAAAAAAAACATACATCCATAGAATGGTGTTCACACTGGTTTGATGCAAACATATTAGTACTCCTTTGTGACTTTATTCCCATTATTTTTCTGATGCAGTGTTAATAAATCTCAACGAAAAGCAGGGAGTGCCTAGTTATGAAGGAGCAGGCAGTGGTGGTTGGTCTGTGGGTCACTGTGTGTGGGGTGTACACTTGCAGTATATTTTACTGGTCATTTTGTTTGTCCTCTGTGCATTGTCAAGTCCTCTGTCCCTCTTTGCTTTCCATGTACATCATAGATGGGGAAATTGCAGGGAGAGTTGCACAAAGCTGCCTTTCTTGTCATTTCTGCTTAAATCTCACGTGACAGTTGGACAGAAGCTGTTTTCACTGCTTGAAGTGAGGGGGAGGTGAAATGGGTGGTGGATTTAAAAAAACCCAACCCTATATATACTTATTTTCCCACATTCAGGCGGCCTGGTTTATGGCAGTGTGGGCAAGGGAGCACCCAATTGTGCAATCTGTATCGGATCTAGAGTGGAGAGAGCTTGATTTCCTCCCAGGTAGATATATCCCTCTTGTCAAGTGAGTTTGGATGCCCCATGAGTTATAAGCCTCTTCTGACAAAGGGAATTGATCGTGCCTTTCCTGGCTGACCGGTGGCTGCTGGTGGAGCAGGCTGCAGTGGGTGTTTTGTGGTGTGTTGGTTCTGTTAGTTTGTTTGCTTGCTTGTTTTTTTTTTTTTTTTTCCACTCCTTTTAGTGGCACGTTGGGCACAGGGTGGAGGAATTTCTAAATCACAATAAGTGCTGTGACACCACTTCAGGCTGTCTCCAGAGCTGACCAGCCAGGGCCAGTCATCACCTCTTAAGCATGGCCAGACTGATCTGGGCTTGCATTGCAGCCTGAGCTGTTCACTCATGAGAACTGGAAAAAACACAGTTTAACTGTGACTGGGATTTCCCGGCTCGAATGCAGGAGCTCAGTCCGGCCTGGCCTGGCCTGGTACCAGCCAGACACAGGCACATGGTGGCCGGGCAGCTCCTCACCGTCGTGGCAGGGTCCCGGAGCTGTGCCCAGCGAGGGGTTTGCAGCTGCGTGGAGCAGATTAGCAAACTGCAGGAAACCAGAGCTGAGCTTCCTCCATCTGCTGCTGCCTCTCCCCACGGTAGGAGGGTGCCAGGGGGTTGGGGTGGCTTCAGAGGTGGGGTGGGCATGCTGGGGTGTGTATGGACGTGCCACAGCTGAAACCCAAAGGCAGTTAGCTGAATGATAGTAAGTATTGAAACAGTAGAGAACTAGCCATGCTTGTCCCCTCCACCCATCACCTCCTTCACCTTGAGGTTTCTGGCTGGCAGGAGGAGGTCTGGCTCGCATCTGGTTCCCGTCAGGCGTTGCTCCACTGCCAGGCAGCAGGATGGAGATGAAGGAGACTGAATAAAACATTCAGGCCGCAGGCTAAAGCAGATGTGGAGCTGATCCCTGTGTGCTTGAGCTCCAAGGAAGCTTCTGGCCAGCCCTCCTGGCAGTAGCGTGGTGAGTGCCACGTGCTTGGCTGGAGTTCCGTGAGGTCCAGCAAGCTAAGGCAGGGGCCAGTCACCCGGTGGTCCTCCAACCATTGTCCCTTGGGCCAGGCTGTAGACAGCAGGTCTGTCTTCAGTCTGTTGCTTAGTGCTGGATTTGAGTCAGTCAGCCCTGTGGCAGTGTGTCCTGATCCCTTGGCCTTGAGGCCGTGAAGGAGTTTCATCAAGTGAGGTCAGAAGTGTCTGGGCACAAGCAATGGAAGCTAGGGGCATGTGGGTCTGGCCCTCCTGTTGCTGTTTCAGTGCTTGTCAAGGAATTTAACCTCGGGTTTGAGGTTGCATTTTAAAATCACTGTCTTCATAATGGCAGTTAGAACTGGAATACTGTACTGTGTGTGGGGAAAGAGGGGAGGTTGACATGGGTATTTCATATCAGGTTGTCTTCACTGTCACAGTCCTAGATATACATAGTTTCTAACTGTAAATAATTAAAAATATTTTTTCTTCCTTGTTGGTTTAGATCTCTCCATCCCTGGACTTCAGGCAAGTTCAGGTCTAAAACGGAGATTTTGTTTTGTTGAAGAATTTTATTTTCTTTCATTTCTGGCACTTCTTGCTTGTTGCCACGCCTGCCTGAGCTCTTCCCTGGCTGCTGAACTCGTTCCACAGCTTTGCTCCCTCCAAAGGGTGTGGAGACCCACAGGCCAGGCCGGGCCGGGCTGCAGCTCTTTTAACGGCCTTGGGCTGAGCAGGAGCCGGGCTTTGTGCAAAGGCTGCAGCGGGTAACGTTATCCCAGGCTGGCGTTTGTGCTCAGTGTGTTCAGCGGGACACACGGTGTTCTGCTGGCTGGAGGAACAGGCGGGAGAATGAGCGCCATTGTTTGCCAGGGGATAATGTCTGCACAGTCTGAAAGTCAGCTGGAGACTCCACACAACAGAATTGCAGTGTGCACATGCACGTGGTGCGTGAAGCCCTCGGGACAGCCAGAGCTGCCGTCTGCCTGTGGATCTTCTGGTGTGGTCCTCTTTCTTCTGGGTGGGGGTCAGATGAGCTTCAGCATGTCCAGGGCTGCTCAGTTGAGTCGGCCGGTCTGGCTACCAATGCAGGATCTGATACGATATTGAATGGGAAGGATGGATGTCCAATTTGAGTTTGGTTTAAGTTGCTGTCATGCATAGAGAAAGCAAGAGGAGAAGGGACAAAAGTCACTTTGCACACACCCCACAAAAGCATGACAAAAATCACACCGGTTTCCTTTACTGCTATGGCTTTCTTGGACTAGAAAGGAAACAGGGACTCGAGGGAGGTATATTGGCAGTGTCCTTGTGGAGTTCATAGGACAAATAATTTCTCTTAAAAGCTTACAGTTACTTATTAGAAGTTGTCACCTTCCTGCTGTCTATATCTTTCTCCTCTTATTTTTTTTTTTAGCATCAATCTTGTAGATTTTTTTTTCCTGGTTTATTTGCTGGCTGTAGGTATGCGGTACCTCGGTGTTCTCACTCAATCCCATTCTCTCCGATCATCTCAGAAGATCTTTGGCAGGAAGGAGCACTGAGCAGTAGAGACCCGGGCACAAGTGAGTGAACAGCAGAAGGGGATTTGAACATTCTTGCGTGTTTGGAAAAATGGTGATCTTTCCCCTAGGAAGACTGAGCTCTCCAACCTGAGTGTGGCAATCCCCTTAAATTGGAACCTGCTTTCTCTGGGAACTATAAAACCAGCAAATTTTCAAAACCTTTTGCTAATGGCTTACTGAGTGAAGATCAATAGAGATGCTGAGAGGAGCCAGGCCTGGAGAAAGAACATATAATGCAAGCTGCCTGATTAATTTGCTCTAGAGAATAAAAGCCTTCAGAGATGAGAACAGGGTATAAAATAAGCAGTTATCCACTGAGTAGAAAATGTTAACTTCTTCAGTCTGGTAAAGGGTTTCCAGCATTAGTTTTGTAATGGTTTTTAGGGTAAGAGGGTTCAGTCAGAATATGGACAAAGTCCCTGCCTATTCCTGTCACCCACAGCTAGCTACCTTTACTTCAGATCTATGTGTCAGGCAGATATTGAGAGTGGATGTGTTTGCTTCAAAACTGGAGTGTGTATCTGTTTCCAATCTTCAGATTTTCATTATTTCCACTGTCAGTGCAGGAGTTCAAATAGCCCTGAATATAAACAACAAGAGAAGATGTTTTCTTTCCTTCTTGGCAGTTTCAGTCTGTATTTAAAAATACTGTTTCTTCAGGAGGACTGAAGAGTCATCTCTGCACTGAGTCATGTTTAACCATCTTTGTTGGGCAACCACATTTGGAATGGAGCTGAGTCCTGAAGATGAGTGGTGAACAAAGAAGTCATTAGAATTGCACGCATGGTTGCTTCTCAAATGCTCCTACTTCAGAGGACTGCATCATGCCCAATCCAAGCAACTTTTGTGCTCATGGCATTGTTTTGGTGTTGTTGGATTTTATTCTTGATGGCTCAGGTTAGAGAAAAGTTGATTTTCCAAAGAAAAACACTCCACAGGGGCTGTTTTCTTGGACACTCTTCTCTTGCCATGATGCCTGTACTTAGACCATTGCTGGTGAAGAAGTAAAATCTGGAATTCTCCCAAATGGATTTTGTCTGTAAGACTGGATTCAATGTCTTCCCTATGCTTAGAAAGGTTTTTTTAATCATAGATGTCCAGAACTTCCAATTTATATCCTGTTGGTACTCCTTCAGCTACAGAGATGTGTGGTGATGGTTGAGTAGATCCTGGAGTGATTACTTGAGCTTCCTGCAGGTCTGTGTCTCCACCGAGAAGAAAAATGTTATCCTAAAATCTTGTTTTCATGTTTGTTCTCAAGCTACTTAACATGCATGGTTTATTTTTAGAGAAAACAATGTCAGCCAGATTTGTGCTAATTGTTGGCAACAGTGTGTTAGCCCCTCAAATGCTGACAGGGAGACAATGTTTGGTGATTGCAGCCATGCAAAGCTAAAAATGACTTTAATTAAACAATCATGAAGTATACTTTGCAATGCTGGAGTTGAACAGTGGGATTTTTGGTTGGGAGTTTATTTATGTAGGTTTTTATATTCAACTGATTGCAGGTGTTGTGTGACAAATTGGATCTGGTTGTGTTCTGCCTTTAATTATTATTCCTGAATACATGGGGGGGGAAAATAATGTCTGAATTGGTGACAAGTTCCTTTCCTCATCCCCCTCCGCCTTTGCTAGCATTGTAGTTACTCTCTATGTTGCTTACATTTCTGGTTTTTGTTTATTTTTTAATTTGCTATGGTAGGGGGTTTGGTAGCATTTCTGTGATTAAGTTGTTTTTTTTTCCACTCTTCTTCGACTGTTTGAAGACCTGAACTCACTTCATAGACTCATAGTGCTGAGACTCAGCTGAGTGGCAAACACTGATTGATTTGTTTGTTTTGTGTGTGAAAGCAGAGCAGGTTGGGTCACAGCTTTCCTGGGCCATATTTATGGGGTGCAGCACAGATGGGTCCCACACCTTCCTCATAAATTGCCCTTCCTCCTTGGGTGTGGGGGACCCCTACATGTGTGTGGCCTCAGTTGCAGAGGCTTTAGAGAGTGCTCGGAAATTTTTTTTTCTTTTGGTTTGCTTGTTGTGGGAAGGAGAAAGCAAAACCTGTCGTTTGGACTCATCACTTGTTCGTGGTGGAATTTTAAGTTCTTTTAAATTTTTTTTGTACATCAGTTGTACCCTGATGAGGTGCATGGGGGGCACTTTTGAGAGCCATAACTGTTTCTTACACAAACCCGAGTGAGGCAACCAGCTGGCTGCCCGAGTCATTAGGATGCTTTGAAGATGTTGTGCTGGGTGGTAGCAGTATGAGGGGGAACTGTGCTGCAAACCCCTGAAATCAGCCTCTCTTCAGACTCTGCTTGGGATGGCCTTGTGCTATAGCTCCTTTCAAGATAGAAATCAGCCTCTTCTATCTTTTGCTATAACTGCAGAGATGTTAATAGTGTGTCAGGCACGCTGCAAAGAGAAAGGTTTCTGGCTGCTGCCAGCCTGCCCGTGGCTGAGAGCCATCAGCTCTTTGCTTTTTGTGTCTAGAATTGAGCAGCACGATGCATTTCTTGCCCCAAAAGCATTTATTTTCCGATATTTGCCATGCTAGCAAAAGCTGGCAAAGATGGCCAAAGCCTTTAAGATGGGGAAGCAGGAACAGAGAGGAGAAGTGATGGATTGAGCCGGCTGAAAGGCTGTTTCTGGCTGCTGCATCTATTTGCTGTAGTGTTTTGCTTCCAGACAAGTCGCCTGTAATTCACTGCACCATCACCCAGCTTTGACTTCCCTGTAGTGGTTTGTGGTCTTGGCTTTTCATCTGCTGTGCAGTGTCATAGGCAGGATGGCTTTCTTGCTGATTTGCTCTGCTCTGTTGCAAGTGAGGTGGCTGTTGAGGTGTATGATAGCATGTATATCCTATATGTACAGTGAATAGCAGCCTCTCAGAAGACGACATTCAGTGAGCATTGGAGGGATGGCTGCTTTGGCACAGAAGAGGGGTTAAAGTGCTGCGGGATGCCGAGCTCTGGCAAAGGGCTGGGGGTAGGGGTGTGATCAGTGGCCTTTCGATGGAGAAAATCTGAGCAGCTTGTCTTTTCTGGGCTGCAAAGGCAGCTTTGGTCACCCTCCATTAAAGTGTTTAAAGCCATGTTAATGCTTCTGGCTGAAAATTCAATCTAAAGTAGCTCTGAAAGGGTAAATCTGTGTGGAGGGCTGGGCTCTGTGGCTGTGGAAGTGCTACAGTGATGAGTGTAAGGCTGTCCTGCAATACTTGAAGGAGAATAAATTGGTATTACTGGAGGCCAACAAAGTGCAGGATAATCATGGTATTACCAGTCATTGTGTTTGGCTAGTCTTGTATGTATACAATGGATTTATACAGTCATCCATTTGAAATTTATTTTGTGTTTCTACTTAGCTTTTTCTCCAATCAAAATATATTCAGTGTGGGGATTTTTTTGATTTTTTTTTTTTAATCTAATGAACATTTTAAATATTGTTTTCCTGGCTTACAAGAAGTGTGGCAAATGCTCCACTGAGTGATAGGATGGTGCAGAAAAGCTCCACTGTATTTCACACAGTTTCTGTCCTGGGGATGTTCGGGTACCCCTGAGAGCCTGCCTTGGCTTTTGGAGGAAAAGGAGCATTTGCTTTCTGAGGACACACAAATAGTTGCTGTGCAGCCATTGGAATTGCCTAGTGACTAATTTGGAAGTGTGCTTAGGCACCATGTGGCTTATTGTCAAGTTTCATTATAATTTTGCAAAATCTTAATAAGGAAATTTGGAAAGGGAAAAAAACCACCACATACTCAGGAATGATAAATGTTCTCTGAAGTAATATTATTAAATTTATTTTTAATTTAATTTTTCTTTAAATCTGTATATGCTTGTAGAATTTGATGCTTTTGACTCTAGGGATGTTCTTGTTAAGAGCCCTGCGGACCTGTTGATGGCAATTGTACTAAATGAATTTTAATAAATATGAAATTATGATTCTGTTGCCCTTCCCCATCCCTATTGAAGTACAACTGTGATTTGGCCTGAAACACACCTTTTTATTTCTGTTCTATAGAATAATGAGGCTTTTGGAGCTGTGTTTTTTCTCTTTTTCTTTTCCTTGAGAAATCAATTATATACTTTATGTGATGCCAGAGTAAACAGAGCATTCCAGAGCAGAGCAAAGAGCACAACATTTTGACTCTGATTTCACTGTAGCATCTTGTCTACCTTAAACCTTTAGCCATTTTAAAACCACTTAGAATTAATTATCTAGGCTCTAAAGCTCCTGTTCTCTGGCTTCTGCCTACAGTAGCCGGCCACAGAAGAGAGAACTGGGATATAAATAAATGGTGTTGCACTGCATTCTCTGCTCTGAAGATATCTTTTTTTTTTTTTTTATCCTTCATTTACAGCCTTTCAAGTGGAATTGCCTATTGAAATGTGACTATTGGTGTTGAATCAAGTGGCAGGGCTCCACGAGGCTTCAGAGTGCTGTGCAGTGACAGTGCAGAGGAAATTAGGTGTTTCAAAGAACTGAACAAATTAGAAGGCAGAGAGCGCTTCTTAGGGCACATTAAAATAGCACCCTTTTCAAGGGCCTTTGAACTTATTTTTCAGTGGCTGGGTCAGAAATATTGTATAGCTTCACAAAACTACTCTTTCCCCTTTTGTTTCATTGCAGTTCTGGATTGAGGGGAATCAAGGAAGGAGATTTTTATATAAAATAAGCTAGCCCATACCCTTGAATTAGCTGAGTTTGTTGGGATTTCCAAAATTACTCTCTCAATGCTGTTGGCAGTGGTCATACAGTTCTTAATTTGTGCATTGCTGAACTTGTTATTAAACCCTTCTGCCAGACACAATTCAAAACACTTTGGTGTGTGCCTTTGGCCACTGGAGTTTCTTCCAGAAGGTAACTGTGTTTGCACAATGCCCTCAGAGCATCTTCCACATTCACCAGTTTTCAGTTGGTGGTGTTATTGGTAAGCTGGCTAAGTTAGCCTGTTTTACCTCTGTCCATCGGTATCTATTTTTAATGAAAAAAAAAAAAAAAAAGGTGCTCTTTTGGAGGAGGAGTTAGTTCCCTGTTTTCTTGTGCTGGTGAAAAAACAACCTGGGAGAAGGGCTTGTTTGTAATGGGAGGAGCTGGATGCTCTGGCTCCTTGAGTGGTGGATTGTGTAATGAATAAAACACTGACATGGCAAAAAAAACCACCAGTGCCTAATGAAGATGGGCAGCATGAGTTTCTGGCCCTTATGAAAATTAGCTGGCACCAATCCTGTTTGTAAGCAGATGATCCTGCTAAAAAGGGGAGAGCGCTGATGGGAGAGCAGCAGTGGCAGGGGCAAGGCTGCCAGTGGGGTGTTGCCGTGTGCTTGTTTTTACCCCTCATATCCCTCCTTCCAGCTTTCCCCTAAAAGGCCAGGGAGCCTGCTGTGCCCATCTTCCATCAAACAGCTTTTATTTTCATTCTTTACTGTGAGAAACGGCTCCAATTTTAGCAAGGCAGTGGGTAGAAACAAACTTCAACTACTTGGTTGGAGGAAACATAGCATATCCCAATTAGCCAGAAGAGACAAGAAGAAAAACATTGAGAGCAAACCCAAGCAGGCAGCCAGGAAAGCCGGCACTGTTTATTTTTGGCAGGAGCTGCTGAATGGAAGCTGCTTGTAGTTAATGCTGTCGGTGGCAAGATGCAGCCAGGGTCAGGTTACAGCTGATTCAGTGACCAGTAAATGGTTTTCCTCTCTCTCTCTCTCTCCTCATTTCTTACCATTCCTTCTGCATAGACCTTGGGAGGACTTCCCTGTTCCTTTCTGGCCCTGTGTGCCCTAGGAGGAAGATGCTGGGGTGGTGAAATCATTTCCATCAAACCCAGCAGCGTGGTAGCTGTCGTACTGGAGAGGGGTCTGGCCCGGCTGCTTGTGCAGCAAAGTGGGCTGGTGCTGCTCTGGCAGAGGAGGCAGGAGCTGCTGAAATGGCTTCTAGCAGTGGCTTTATGGTGGTGGATGGCCCCTGAGATCCAGAGTCTGTACACAGCTGCGGCCCAGGCAGTTATGGAATCAGCAGGTGTCCAGTGTATTCACGAGATCCTCTCTTGTAGTGCCAGAGTCTGATCACAGCAATATGTAGAAATGAAGTATTTTGATATGAATGAAGTATCCTCTTGAAAGCTAGAGGAATTCCTTACAAAACAACTGGAAAATATGCTGGAAGGTAGAAATGCTTTTGCAGGTGGGTGGAAAAAGAGCCCTTTCCTTTCCCTGTGTGTCCTCCAACTCTGGTGTCTCGCTCCTCTGCCGTCTGTGGCAGCTGGGTGGTTGTTGCTTTCCATGGGGCCAAATGAAACCAGGAAAGATGAAAGAGCTTTCATCGCACGCCAGAGCTGGCGAGAGGAGGCTGTGAAGCTCAAACTTCCCTCCTCACATCAGAAAGTGAGGGTTGGGCTCCTTTTTTTGCTGCAGGTATGACTTTTCCCATGTCTGCAGCTGGCCTGTGTGGGGGTCCTTTATCCCAGTTGCAGTGGGGTGAAGCAAGTGTAGCTGGCCTGCGTGTGTAGTGGGACCAGGTGGGAAAGGACTTGACACCACGGTGTGTTCCTGTCATGCCAGAAGGACTTGAATTCCTCCAGATTCCTCCAAAATTGTCACAGGATACAGCAACTTCAAATTCATTTTTTTTGTTTGCTCCTCTCTGGAATCTTAAAAGAAGATAAGTCAAATTAAAAAAAAACAAACAAACAAACAAGAAAACCCAACTAAATCTCCTCCCAAACCCAAGCAAACAAAATCCCAACCACCCATTAAGACCAAGGTAAAAAAACCCCAACCAAACAAAAAAAAAATAAAACCAAGGTTTGTTATTGTCTCGCTCCAATTGCTTTATGGCTTATTTTCTTTCTAGCAGGAAAACCCCAAAGCATAATTTGTCTACATTTGTACATTACAAGAGTCTTCCTTTTTTCAAAACAGAACATGGAGTAGGTGTTTAAATATGATTTTGCAAGGTAAATAATTTCCCTTAGTCTTCCAGTGCAACCCCTTTCAATACTTGTATTCCCCGTTTTGCAGTTCCTGGATTGAACAGCAAAGAAAAATCTCCCACCAGCTTCCACTGAAATGTGAGCAGAGATCTATTTTCTATCCCACAGTCTGGTGTTTTTATTAATACCTTTTCCTACAGTGTTGTAGTTCATTAACACCAAGTTGGTAAGTTTTAAATCCAGACGACAAAAACACTTGCTAATTAGAGCTAATGGATAGCTTGGTGTAGCTGTAATCTTCTGTTTTGCTTTAATGGCTTTAAAGAAAAAACCCCATCAAACCCTCAAAAAAACCCAAAACAACCCACATTTTAAGAAGTTGCTATTTGTGTGACAGAACTATTGGAAAATTGGTCATCTCCTGGCAGGGAATGTCCATGTTATTTTTCTCTCTCCTCCCTACAAATCAATGATTATAACTAGTTTTCTCCTTATGGTTCCCTTTTTGGCAACTGCACACAAGTTCAAATATGAAATACAGCATTTACATTTCTCTATGATCGCATAAAGTGCAAAATTGAGATGCCTTGGCTGTAGTGCTGAGAGCCCTGCTGCATTTTTCATATTCCCATTTAGTGAGAGGCTAAGACTAGCTGCAGCTCAGTCATCCTGCAACATTGCTGGAAGTAACTGAAAATCCATCTAATTGCTAAGCCAAAAACTAATAAAAAGCACATACGTGCAACTCTCACAAAGGAGAGCAGCTAAAGATTGGAAGGGTATTGTAATCTTATCTCAGTGGGGGGAAAATTAAGGATTTATTTGGCTCAAGTTATTCTCTTTGTCTGCTTAGCTGTATCTGATGGTAATCAATAATGACCATCTTTGTACAAAACTGATGTTGGATTCAGTTCTCTCCTTCTCTCTGGGCTTTTGTGTGCATTGCTGGGTCGGTGTCTCGGTAGCTGCTGCAGGTGAATTCCTGTATCCTGGCTGGCTGATGGATGGAGCCCTGCCTGGCACTGAGCTGCACTTTGACAACAGCTGTCCTGGGGTTTTGGAGACCTGGACAAGCTGAGGGTTGCTGGAGGGGGGCTGTGTGCTCCCCCCGTATGGACTGCCAGAAGCACTCCCTGTGTTCCAGCAGAGCTCTGCTGCCATGGGTTACTCTCAGCCTGTCTCTTGTTATGGCTACTGAAAAGTTTACATTTCCTATAAGGGGACTAAGTTTTCCTAAATGATTCAATAGTGTCCTCTTTGTATTGATGCTGGGATAATCGTGTGCCTTTTCCTGAAGGTTAGGAGCTCCAGACACCCTCTAAGTACTGGAGGCTCTTGCATTTTAAATTGACTGTGGTCACATAGATGTTGATAGTTACACCTGTTTACCAAGTACATTGCTGACTTAAGCTGTTTTGATTGCAAACTAGGTGAAGGAAGGGTGGAGAGTAAATATCTATATTGCTGTGTTTCCTTCAGCACACACATCTGAGCCAGAGATGAGTTCCAGTAGCAGCAGCTCATTGAGTTGATTCACTTAATCCAAACACATCGTCAGTGCCCCCATAGGTGGTGGGACTAAACAATAATTTGAGAATTTAAATATCAAAACAATTGCTCTTTACTACTGGAAAAAAAAATGTTGAATTATTTCCTTTGTAAGGGAAACATGTTGAAGCTCTGGATGGAAATGGTTGGTGTCTGTTTCTGGAAAAACCCATGTGCTGAGCAGTAAACAGTAGCTACATTTGTTCCTTTCAAAGCATCTGCTGGAAGAGCTGACTGGGAAGAAGTGTGTGAGGGAATCTGATGTTCCACACTGGGCACACGAATATTCACGTCCTTAGGAACTGACTTTAAAGTTTAAAGCAAGAGTATCTGTTGAGAAAGCAGATGTACTACTTTTAGATCAGTCGTGCAGATTTCTCACATGTTTACAGTTAAGGAAGTGGGAAGTCCCATGGGAAGTTGGGGGAAGTACTTGGATACATGCTGTGGCTGGATCAAGGCTAATGCCCTGTTCAATTTAATTTTTGTTCTCTATTTATTTTTTCTCTTAATATTTTGTCCATGAAAAAAACTAAAAAATGCAGAACAACTGTACATTGATGCTTCTAGTTGACTTGTTACTCACAAAGTCCTGCAGCAATTACTAGATTTTCTGGCAAGTTGTTAACTCTCACTTTGCTGCTGCTAATACAAACCTTGCTAGTGAGATAAAACCATTTGCTTTACCTAGAGCCTGGATAGACCACTGTGGTCTCCCTGCCACACCTGATCCCAAACCCTCAGGGGGCATCCCAGTTGCGTGTTCTCCCCTGGCTTGTGTCTGCTGGGTCTCATCACTGTGCTTGTCTGCAGCTTCCCTCTGAGCTGAGTCAGGAGTTACTCCGTTCTACAGCCTGCAACCCACAGTGCAGCAGCCCTCAGGAGCTGCCAGCTTTCAGAGTGCTTTTAAACCAAAAAAGTCACTTGGCCATATATTGCATTTATTGTGTGAAGAGGAAGAAACTGTGCTATAATATGATGTCCTTTAAATGAGCTTGTGTAATCTTTTTGTTGCTTTTTGTGAGCTCCACTCACTGGTTGGAGCAGATGGGAGGTTGTCTAGCGAGGCTCTGGGAGGGTTTGTGCTGGCCCCTGCTCAAAGCACTTTGGGCCTTTTGAAAGTGGAATTAAGACTTTAAGAAGTGCTGCAGTTTGTTGGCAGAAAACACAATGACGTACTGCGTGTTCTGTGAGCACCTTACCTCATTTCATCAGCAGAGATTCCAGTTCTAGAGCAGTGAACCCTGATGAACTTGAGCGTGCTCTGGTTTCGTGGTTTGAGGGTTACATGCTGTAACTGCAGAGATGGAGATGTCTGACAGCTACTCTAGCAGCAAAACACTAACTTCATCACTGAGCATTTAATTCAAAACAGCTTGTGTTGTGCTGAAATATCGCTTTGTCTGGGCACTGCTTGGAGTCAAAAGTGGATTGCAAGTGAGCTATTAGAGCTGAAATAAGTAGGAGCAGTTATTTTTCATTTGCAGCAGGTAAAATAGAGCTCTAGCAACTCTTAGTTCTTTGGGGGTTTTTTTGGTTTGGTTTTTGCGTGGGTTTTCTTTTGGTGGCAGTGGCAAATGTTCTGCCCAAGCAATAGGGAGCATTAATAATTGAGAAACTACCCTAGCTTTGCTTTCAGCTGAGCTGTTTATGAAAGGCATCAGACCACACACTGGTAATACAGTGTCTTTGGGAAAACAGAGGGTGTTGAACTAGGGCAGAAAAGTGCAACTGTTACTTGAACTACTTGAGCAGTGCCTCTCATCCGTGACCAAGCCTTGCTGTGCTTGCTTTGGTGTCAAAAATGAGACTACTTCTCCCCTAAGGAGCCTGCAGTCCACGTGGTTAAGCTGGAATTTCTGCTTCTTCCTTCCAGGAGAACAAAGGCACGAACTCATTCCTGTGCCTTGTCTGCTATTGCAGGTTCAACCCTGTCCACCTAATCCGTGGAGATTTCCCTCTACAAGTAGAGGTGGCTCAGACTTGTATATGTATGTATGTATATATTTGTGTATATATACATACATATATTTTACCAATTGCATTATTTTTGCAGCAAAATATTATGGCGAAGGCTCAGTGCTTGAGGATTGCCATGTTTGTGATGCCTTCAGCCTGGCTTTTGGAAGCGTGGCTGAGGTGGGCGGCAGTGCAGTGTCTCGCAGGGGGGGTATTTCCCTCCCGCCTGCCTCGGAACAGGTTGGGTTTGATGGCTGAGGACAGTCTGAGTTGTCTGTAAGGTCAGTGGGATCCAAGTGATTTCTGTTAAATCTCTGTTTCTAATATTTTCTAAAGTTCTTGAATTCAGTCCAACGCTCATTTCCTAGTTTGTCAGGAAATTGTTTTGCTGCTTTATTGAATGAACTGCAAAATAATCCCAAGGAGGGGAAAATGTCTTAAGGAGAGTCTCAGCACTGCTTTAGCTGCTGGTGTCTGATAAACCTGCCTAGATCAAAGGTATCCATCTAGTGTTTGTGATGTTTTGTTTTTGGGTTTTTTGGGGTTTTTTTAATCCTTATTGCTTTCAGCAATGATATTAAATTGATTCTCAGGCAACTGGAAAATGCTAGGTTGAAGTGAATCAATAGATGTACAGCAATATCTCTCCATCCATACCAGCAAGACCCTGGTTGATGGAGGAGCTACTTTAGGTCCATCGAACTCTGAATACAGCAGAGGAAAAACTGCTATCAAGTTGTTCTTTAGCAATTTGGTGGAAGGTTTATGAGCTGTGTGGTTGATCTTTTCTTAAAGCCTCCTGACTGTTGTTTTGATGTTGGGTTGATTGGTTTTGGTGTTGACCTTTTGGAACCTGCTTTCTTTTGGCTTTCTACCTCTATGGCCAAAGAATGAAAAACAGCCTATAAGGAATGACACATTTTACATCACTGAAAATGACTTTTCTTTTTCACTGTTATGGAAACAAGATCTCTTAGTTTTTCTTTCATGGGTCATGCATACTTGGTGTTTACTTTATTATGTGTTCTCTGATAGTGTCCCACCCTCTTGCTGCCTAAGTTGTTTTCCCGGAGGCTGGACTTGCCTCTAATTGGAAATATTACCAAGCCAAAACTAAATAGCTGGCTCAGATTAACTGCTAGAGAATGTTTCTACTAAATCTGTGTAGGAGTATAGAAAGGGAAAGGTTGTATTCTGGCTGCAGAATAATGCAGAAATCATAAAAGAAGTAACTTCCAGTAAGTAGTATGCTTTTTCACTATGATGATATTAAGAAATGTGAATAAGTGACAAAATAATAATGTACTTTAAGTATGGAAGTACTGTCCTCCTTCTCTGCCCTTGCCAGGCTTCTGCTGTGCCAGCCAAAGCCCAAGCTTCATATAATAGATCCTTTCTTAAAGCTGTGTGGAAAACCAATGAGATGCTTTAGTGATACTAAACCCCCACCCAGATATGAAATGCTCAAAGGGGGTTTTGTCTCTCTCCTTTTTTTTTCTTTCCCCTCATTGTGGTAAAACTGTTAATGTGATTGGGAAATCAGGGAAGGTGTTGGAACTTTTATTAACTTTTTTTTTGGTTGTTTTATAAACTGACAGATTTTGATGTTTTATTGCTGAGGTAAAGGTACTTCTGAAGAGCTGCTGACGAGCTGGGTCCAGTTCATCCCCTCTTGGACTGTGCACCAGTCCAGAACAATACAGGAGGCTGGTGTCAGCAGCCTTTTAAGGGAAACCTTGGCTGAGGACAGCTCAGACATCTTGCACCAAAGCCCTTCCAAAGGGTTAAGCAATCTCCAGAGGAATGAGAGTCCCCTTTGAGATGCCAGTGTCTGATCCACGATTTTACTCAAGTGTAAAAACCCAGCATATTTTACCCAATTCCTGATGCAGGGAGGCTTTTGTTTTTTGGTATGACTTATTGGATGCCTCGGGGAGGGTGTGAAATTCCTCCTGATACCAGTTCTGGAGTGTGAAGAAATGAACTTTGCATTGAGGTCTATGGCCCATGCCACAATACTTCCTGGGAGACAGAAGCAACGGAAACTGTCCCAGAATAGAAGCTTTAGGTGATTAGATAATGTATTGCACAGACTTTTTACCCCAAATGTAACTCATCCTGGGCTTGTTGGTGCTTAGCATCCCCCTCCTCTGTGCCTCCTGCTTTTCCCTTTTGATTTGCAGCTTGTTGCAGCCCTCTCTGGGAGCTGGCACAGCATGTCAGCTTGGAGCCAGCAAAGCTGCACTCTACAATGTGTTAGCACCAGATGTTTAGAAGGAACACCTATGTGACCACAAAGCAGCCCCTGGTTTCATCCTGCTGCCAGCCCAAATGGTGCAGGGCTCTGGGGATAAACATGTGGGGAGTGAGGTGTGGCACAGCAGGAGGGCTCTGCTGTGTGTCCATAGCAGGTAGCTCAGTTTATCTTAAATACTCCCATTTCTGATGGGAGCAGCCATCCAAAAGTGTGGGTGGTAGCTTTGCCCATTGGTATTGCTCTAGGTAAGAGCTCTCTCTAGGCTTATCTCTATCCCCTCTAAGCAGGGACGTGTCAGACCTTAATTCCCTTTGGGCTGTGTCATTGAACCGCAGCATCTCATTTTATCCCGTTATCCAGAGACTTAAGGCAGCTGTAGCCATGGGAGGGCTACAGGAGGGCTGGGCTGGACTCAGAGGTGCTGCAGGAGGATCTGCCTGAGCCTCTGAGGCAGGTTTCTGGCATTGCTTTTCACTCAAATGGGTACCTGCTCCATATGCTTATGGGCTTCTCTGAGCTTCAAGGTCCCTAATGTAATGCTAGATGCTGTCTGGATTGTCTTTAAAAAATTCCTCCAGCTTTAACAAGTCTGAACATTAATTTCACAATGTGGGAACCTCTTCTGTTGCTTTAGCTTCTGTAGATGTTGCAAAGCAGAGGAAAGAGCTGTGTGTGTGTGTATGTGTGTATATGTATGTATTTATACATACAGTTTAGTGTCTGGTGGGATGTGGATGCCCTGGGTGCCTCCCAGGTGCCTTGTGATGCTGCAGAATTCACCCTGGTCCAGTGCTGGTGAGCATGCAGGGGGGGTTTGTGAAGCTATGGCCTGAGCTTTTGTCTCAGATAAGTGGCTCTCTAGGCCATGATCAAAAGATATTTTATTTTCTCACATTTTATTAACTTCATAATCAGGTGAGCTGGGTTTCACAGAGAGCTCTGGATTTTTGTGATGATTTGGTCATCTCTTTGTTTTCTATTCCTCTTGCTGCAGGGGGAGGAAAACCACCATTATAAGGGTTAATTGTTTGATAGGGTTAATGACTCTTAACTATCCACTTGACCTGGTGGTAGGAGCAGCTGCCACTCATGATGTGAATTAACTTCTCACCTGCAAAGAGTCATCACGCTAATTCTCACCCAAAAATAAACGGGTCCTTCCTCCTTCTGCTCAGTTTGTGCTGAGGAGGAGGAAGGATTGGTGCTGTTTCAACAGTGTGCCCTTCCATGAGCCTGGGTGTCACCAATTTTAATTCATCCTCAAAGGAGCGTTGGAGTAATTTTGACATCTCTTGCTGCTGGATACCAAGCTCAAGCTTAATTTCCCTGAGAAGGCATCCTTGTTCTCCTGCAACAGCCAGCCATACAGGTCCCACTGCTGCTTCTTGTGGTCTGTAAACATCTATAGCAGGCAAGTTAAATTGTAATGATTAGGAGCTAAGCTTTCCTAGACGTGTTTGATAAATGCAAAATATTATTTCCTTCTCCCTTTTCTGTTTGGTGGCTTCTTATCCAGCTCATACATATTTAATTAAGTATATTTTTTTTCTGAATAAGTGCATCAGATTTTATTTGCTGGAACTCTGTAGTAGGAAAGATAGGCACTTATCTTACTCTCCGTTCTTTTCTTCTTGATGGGGAAAACAGTGTGCTAACTAGCCAAAGACAAAAAGACTTTTTTTTTCAGATTGAGGAGTTAGATCAGCACAGATAAAAATATCAGCTGAAAACCCCCAGAGCAGTATCATTAGAATTTTAGTGGAAGATCTGGCACAGTCTGAATTACAGCTTGCTTAGGAAAGGGCACTCAAGTGGGAGAGGCATTAAAGATCAAGTCCAGTTCCAGGTGAGAGATGTACCTTCTGGGCTTCCTTTGACCTGTGGAGCAGTTTATAATAGTGGATTTCCTTCACCTGACTTGCCCTTGCCTTGCCTTGTCTGTGTGCTGTACAGTATGCTGCTGGGCTGGAATTCTCTTGGTAATAAAATACTTTGTCATAGAAATCTTCACACAAGCACCAGTGCAGTGCTGCTGTGGAGCTGACAGATAATGGGCTATCATGACTGGTACTTTCTTCTTTTTTTTTTATTTTTTAATATATATAGTGTTTTCAGTAGGCTGAAGAAGAACCACTAATGTCCCTTGAAGCAATGGCCAAAACTTAAGGGAAGGAGACTAGAGGCACACACAAATGTCATGACACAAATTTGGGGGATTTTAATTTTTTTTTTTTTCATCCTTTTTTTTTTCCATTCAGATTGATTCTCTTAATTTTTCTGGGCTCTCTAAAGAGCTGTACCAGTCTTCAGTGAAGTTAAAACCAATTAGGGCAGAAATTCTGACTTAGACGTTGAATTTTCAAGTTTAAACTAACTTAGAGATAGCTTTCAAGGTCAGTATGTGGATGCATGCTATGAAATTTAATTGATATTTTTTTCCCTAAAGCATTGACATATTAACAGGCAGCTCATCAGTTGCTTAGAATTCCCCTGGACATCATTAGATTTAACCTGGGACACTTTATCTCTGAAGGACTAGTATTCAAACTTCAAACACTTTCTCCAGAATTGTGTGATAAATTCTACTTAATATTTCTGAAGTAAAGTATGCACAGTGAGAAAGAGGAGGAAGAAGGTTTTAAATGTGGGAATGCACATATGTAATACTGAGCAGAAATGTTTTAGAAGGAAGAAGATGAAGTTAAAGCTTTTAAGAGAAGCAGACTTTCAATACCTAAATGTTGCTAAGTTAGAACTAATTTTATGTTAAAATACTTACGTAAAAGAACAGCATTGTCTTATTTTGCTGTAGATGGACAGAATGCTTAGAGATCAGTCCCAGGGCTATTAACAAATGTATGGAGAGCAAGCACAGTTTGTCCACAGAAGGGCACATTTTGGGGGGTCATTTAAATTGCATGCAGGTGGTAATATGTAAAAAGCACTTGTCCTCTACAGAGATCTGGACTTCTCTCAAGTTTTGCACAGGGCATCTAAGCAAGACATTCCCCATTATTAATCACCTTATACTTAAGTTCAACTTTTTCATAGGTAATGACATTTTTTTCCAGAGCAGACAGCACCTGAACAGCGCATTCAGAATAACAACATACAATAACAGAAAAATGATGTGCCAGCCAAATGTTATGTGATTCCTGTGCTGGACTCTGTCCTATTTATTCCTGGCAAGAGATCAGGTACCATAAGGGAGCGATGATGCTTCCAGAAATCTGTGGCACGTGATGTGTTTTTCTTCCCTGAGACACGAGGCGACGTGCCATGAAATGTCAGCTCCCTCTCCGTTTCATAAGCAAGTTAGTTGGTTCAGGGGAGATGGCAGCATTGGTAATTCTGCAGGTGAAATTGCTGGGAGGAGCATCCTGTGCCCCTTTCCAAATGCAGGTGGAGGCTTTGTGTGTGTAATCAAATCCATAGCGTAATTAGTATTTATGTTGTAAGTTAGAGTGAGCAAATCCCTGGCCTGTGAGGTCTGCGAGAAGCCAGAGAGCAAAGGGGTTTTATTTTTTTATATAATCAAGAAAAAGGAACAGTATCTCTTTGATGTTGATAGCCAGGATTAAATTATTCTTGGGCTCATTATGTAATGAAGCATATGATTAAATATTGAAATGAAAACTATTACTTTTCATATCTGTGTTGGAATGAGGAAAAGAAAAAAACCCCTAACCCTAAAACAACCAACCAACCAAAAAAACCCACACAAAAAACAACCCCCATTCCCTCTCCCCCCCACAAAAAACCCACCCAAAACCAAATCACCCCCCACCCCATTCAGATGAGAGGTACTGTATCCAAAGCAGTGGGAGAGAAGGGAGCTGATTCCATATGAGGTTTGGAGCCTGCTGTGGAGATATTTACATGTGATTCTGGGGGAAGATGCTTTAGTTACTCCACATCATGGCTGTGCAGCTGAAACCTTTTGTAGGTGCTTCTTGAAGATCATCAGTGCTTGACTTTATGCTCTAGGAGTTGGTGCTTTTCTGAAAGGGATTCTGTCCCTTTGGCCCCCAGGAGATGATGATCTCCCAGAAGACCCAGTTGCCTGCTGCTGACTTTGTAGGTGTGCATCTCTTCAAGTGGATGCTGGCTCAAAATATCTGTCCAAGTGGGTGAATATATTTTGTTGCTGGTTGTAGATATCCCAGGAGATTAATGTTATGCTAAATCCTGCTGGACAGGGTTGTGTTCCACTGCCCCAAGGGTCTGCAAAGCAAACACAGTGGGCAAGGAGGAAAGAAGATTCATTAACCCTGAACAGCAACAGCTGTGCTTCAGGTCCTCAGTTTGCAGGTGGTGATTTCTAAAGAGATGTGAAAGGCTTCCCAAAGGTTTGAACCCAAACTCTGGTTTTAAACCAAACCAAACACCACCCCCACCAGATCTTGCTAGATATATCTGCTTTTGGGTGGGAGTGAATGTACTTCTTTGCTTGCAGTTTGTGTCAAGGAAGCTAAACTGGTAGAAGTATGCCTAAAAGGCATGGTGTTGCTAGAAAAATTAAGACTATCATAAGGCATAGAGATTGGGAGGACAAGTGAAATTGTCAGGCATAATTCTCGGTCTGTTTAGACTTAACTGTATATAAATGAGTCCAATGGGGGAACGTGGGAACCCGGGCTGACACAAAATGTTTTCATATGGACACAGTAAGTGATGTTTTAGCAATTTGTGTGCTACTCAACCTCTTTATAAAATTTGCTTGCTTTTGAGATAGTAGTTATGCAAAAAAGAGTGTTTTTGCATGACAGCTAGGTTCCATTGCCAGCACTTCCTCACGAGAGTGCTCTGTCTTGCCTGGCTTACTTGGGTTTCTGTATTCACTCCTGTGATAAGGTGGTTCAAGTAGAAAGACCTTTTTTCCCTAAATGAAACTAGAACATTTTAGTTGATTACCCCAACACACCCACAGTTCTCATTGAGTTTGCCATGTGCAATTACAGGCTTTTTGTACAGGATTAAAAAGAATTTGAAGTGGAGGAGGAGATTTGTAGGTCAGAAATTGTCTGATTTGAGATTCTTACTCTTGTTACACGTGACAGCTTGCAATGCAAAAACCTTTGTGTGTTGGAAGTTGAGAATGGTACATTGCATCTTTGAAGGTGCATTGTTTTGCATTTTATTGCTTCCAATTCCCAGCATCTGGGGTTAGAGGGGAGTGTGTGAGGAACTTGGTCTTTTTTTCCAAGGTTAGGCAAGTTGGGCTTTGACTCCAGCTATAGAAAATGCGTAACAGTTTGCTTTTTATTCATAACATCCTTGGTGTTTCTATTTCTGCTGGATCTTGGAGTTGTGATTTGGCTGATGCTGTTGCAACCTCATGGTAGCTTGAAGCTTTTGATTCCTCTCAGCACATCACTGTCCCCTTCCAAGCCTTACAAGATCCACTCTGTCATTCTGCAATCTTCATATGCTCTTCCCTGAAGCAGGGAGAAGGATCTTTCCTAATCATTATGATTATTTCAGTAATGAATGAAGCTGTGTTAATGGCAAGAAAAACACAGGAGTTAGTAGCACAGTGGCACATACATTTTATAAAAGGCTTCTTTTTGCAGCTGTGGTGTTTTGAAGTGTACTGCTGCTCTGGCATAGTTTGTTGCTTGTTTGGTAAACTTTCTAGTACAGCTGTTAGAAGTATTTAGTTTATTGCTGCGTTGATGGTGCTATTAATAGTCTAACTTGGTAGGAATGAGTGGAAGTTGATGCAGAAGTACAGATAGGCCTTACCCAGGCTCCATTTTGTTATTTTTATTAGTGACAGATGTATTTTGTTGGCATGCTGTCCCACACAGCTGAATTGCATCAAACTCCTCATGCTCTTGGAACTATACTTTAACAAAAACAATAAATTGTTCAGGCTGTAGAGCTGAATTTTTAGATTAAGTCTATTGGGTTGTTGGTGTAATTAATTAAAAGTTTATCCCCAACTTGCTGAGCAGTGTTTATAAATCAGATTTCAATAAAGTTTGCAGTGTCAATAAACCTCATGAATGACTTGGTAGTTGGCTTTTGAACTGTTGTGAGCAAAGTACAGATGGAGCCGTTCTTGCGTCATGAGTGTTACTGAAGTGGCCTATTAGACAATGCTGTGGCCTTGCAGCTTTCTGGGCTTTTTCCTGTGCCTGGGACCTGAGTTTTTGTAGCTATCCAAGGACCATCCTCTGCTCTGTTGAGTCACATCGTTAAAAAAGGAAACCCACATGGGCTTGTAGCATCGATTACAAACTGGCAGCTAACAGAGCAGATCAAATGCATCAGGGATGGTATGGTCTTCCAGAAATTTCTTTTTGTTATAGAAATGTGGAAATGGGAGACTATTAATTTTGTTCTCTTGACAGTTGTTATTAAATCCCACTTATTTAATGTGGTCACAATTCTTTTCCACTTTATTTCAGTGCATAGGAGTTCCATGCAAAAAAAAGCCCAACCACTCTAGAAGTTTCTGTCAGATCTGAAAGTGTTTTAAGGGGGGAGGCTTGGCATTGTTTCTGTTGCTTCTTATGCCAAAATGTCCATAATGAAACTACCATTAGGAGTGCTGAAACGGGCACCTTTGCAGCCTGCCTGCAGACTTGGTCAGTGCTGTATATACTGGAACTTCCCCTTCTGAGGTTTTTGTAACTGCTAAGTAGAAGCTGAATGTTTTTCCTTACATGCTAGCACCATTTTGAGGTGGAAAATAACGTGAAAAAGAGACCTTTTATCCAAGTCCACAAGTGGGGATTTTCTAAGCATGTGTAAGCCTTGGGTAGGAAACTTACAAAGGGGAAGGTCTGGAAGAGAAGATCCTTTTGCTCCTATTAATGCTTAGAGGAGGTTTCTCAAGATGCTTTCAGAAAAACACATTATGGATTTTATTTTAAAGCTATGTCACATGTAACTTCGTTGCTCAACTGAAAATATCCCAATGCTCAATCAAAATATTTTCCCCCCACCTTGTTTGCTCGTTGCTGGTTTGATCAGTAGAAATCCCCCACCATTTAAAAGAATTAGAATGGGCTGGTGAGATTTTGGCTGTGTAATTAACTGGTGGGAGCAGTTTTACAGTAATAATGCACAGTCAGAAATGAGTTGTGTGTGCCTGCATCAAGCAGAAAGCAAGGAGCAGCAGTCCTTTGGCATGTTTCTGTTGTCTTGCCTTCTCAAAATGCACTTTTACCCTTTTGGTTGGGCTTTGTGTTTTTGTTTGTTAAACCTTCTTTCTCATGGGGTGCTTGTATTTCAATTACTCAATGCCCTGTACCTCCTCACATACCTTTCTCAGTCCAAGCATAACTCCCCATCTGCTTTGCTGGTCATCCCTCTGCTGTGGAACCGTTCAGCTGGTGAGAGTGATTAACAACCATACCAAGTGTGGTTCTCTAAAACCTTGTTTTTCTGGCACACATGCACAAATGGAAAGGCTGAGGGCTTTGGAAGGCCTCAGGAGAGCAGCCTTTCATTTTGTCCCTACATTGCCTGCCCCCACGCTCATACTTCCAAAACTTCCCTGTATTTCTTGGAGCAGTAACGCGGCACTTATCTGAACTGATAGGGTCATGTGAAGGGGAGAGCTTGAGCTGTTTGGGATGTGGGTGGCTCTGGTTAGCCAGGAAAGCAGGTGCTCAGCACGTCTTATTTGTTCTTCCAAAAGTCTGTTTTCCGTGTGGCATTGCAGCTTTCCCCTTTCCCAGGTAGTCTGTGGAAGGAGGGGTTCAAAATCTTGTCCCGTGAGGCCCTGCTTTCAAAACTGACTGAATCCGATTCCTTAGTCTTTGCTGGTAGGTTTGGTAAGTCAAGGGGACTTGATTGTACCTGAGTACTCCTTATCCAGTTAACTATGGAACTGAATTTATTTTGTTAGAAATGGAAATGAACCTTCTGTGTTTGATTTATTTCTTAAAAGGTTATCTTCTTATTCTCAGCTGATGTTCCCAGTGACTTTTTTAGTACGGTCAGTAGATCTGACCCAGCAGTTCCATTATATTAATGCAGGCTGTTTTCAGCATCGGTAGCAAGCCAGGATTTTTGAGGAGAATGTCAATCAAACTGGCTTTGGACAACCTTTGTCCTCCTGTGACAACTGAGTGTAATCTTTTCTCTGAAGAGACCTGTGACCACTTCAGCAGGTGATCTGTGAGGCTGTCCTGTGGTGGCATTATCTGGAGCTGTGTCTTGGCTGCCCATGACAGTAATTAATGCTTGTGCAGCATCCTTCATTTTGAAAGGCTACAAGGATATGCTTTCTGTAACACAGAAAGACATTCTGGATGTCAGGGGAACTGTTGAAAACTAAGGATAGCAAGAGAAAACTGAAGTGGAATTATTTTACTAAGTTAAAAGCAGGCTCTGTCTCTGTGCAAGGGGTTAGATGCCTTCTGCAAGGGTGAGGGCACCCGATTTGTTCTCCCTGCAGTTAGCTCTTAAGAAAAAGGTCCAATTGGGAGCTCATCAAATTTCCACTTCTCAGAAAGTATTTTGTAAAATTGATTCCAGTTACTGTGTTCTAGGCTTGGCCTCTCGTTACTGATGAGGAAGGAGGGATTGGTTTTGGTTTTAACTGCTAGCCATCTGCTGTAGGGCTCCAAACCTTCTCTGGCTTGGATTAAAAAAGACCTGTCCTCAAAAGTGAATAATTTTTCTGGCTGTACTTTACTTACTCTATGTATGAGCCAGAAAGAGCTCTTCACTCTCAGAAATCCAAGAAGCCATCTGAAGAGTGAAGTTTCTGGTGATGTGTCTTTCTCTGGATGTGCTTATTGAGCCAAATGTAGAATGGCAGATGAATGTGCACTCGTTTTGTCACAGATGCTGCTGTATTTAGGGACTGGGGAAGTATGCAATACTAAATATCAATGCTGAAATAGAATTTTAATTTGAGTTAATGTGTCTAGTTTCATATTTAATTTTAAGGAGAAAATTTTTCCAATAAATCACTGTTTTACACTTTAAGAATTATCCTGAAGTGACTAGATCAGCAGGTTTTTCATATCCAGAAAGATAAGTAACTTTTTTTTTTTTTGAAATGGAGTATATTGGCTAAGGCACAGAGCTTGAGAGCTCTGAATGTAGTTAGTGTTATTAGTTAGATTTTACAGATATAAAACTGACAGAAAAAGTAAACAATTTCCCTGAGGTCAAATAAGAAATATTTGACTGGTGTCTGCTTATTCTTTGCCTTGTCTGCCTTAGAACTTAGCAGAAGTTATTTCTTCCCCTCCCCATCCCAACTTTTTTACAGCACCTAGCAGGCTGATTTTGAAGGAAGCCTTTAGCCTTTGATTTAAGAGGTGATACTGTAGCATGGTAAAGCTGAGCCCTTGGACTCTTGTCAAGTAGGTACCATCATGTGGACACAAGCAGCAAAAGGATTGCAGATACTCTTAAGTCCTTTTCTCATGCTGTTTGCTGTCCTGCTAATAAATTCACAAAGCCTGTATGATAAGAACCTTGAGATCCTGGCAAGCTCTGTGTACTCTAATTGAAGTGTTTGAAAACTTGAGGCCCTCTTTGAAGGGTCATAGAAATCTGAAAGCTGCTTTGGCAGTTGGTTGCGGGCAGCGGAGGACGAGCTTGCAGCGAGGGCTGCTGCAGGGGCAGGATGTGGTTCTGTGCTGTTCATTCCTGGCCACCCTCTCAAACTCCAACCATCAGATTTCTCCATGCAGGGAACGTCTCACTGAGTCGGAAACATCTCTGTCTGACTGCAGTGGGTTGCTAACTGTGATGTGATTGAGCTACTGAAGTGAACAAGAGAACAGTTACGAAAAATACTGCTTTTCTGTAGCATCTAGACCATGCAAGTGCTATGCTTGCATGGTGAGAGCCTGTGTGTA